>JAVJIF010007434.1:0-172005 GCA_038442645.1 Agave tequilana | reverse complement strand
TCGTGTGCTTCTTTAAGCACTTCCTGTGCCTCTGAATTGGAAAGGCAATGGAGGAGGACACCGTCATATGAACGACGGTAAAGTGTCTTCAGAGCTGGATCGTAGTAGAAATGGAGAGACCTTCGTCTGATGGATGCTGCTTCTTTAGGATCGTCTGGCAACAGACCATGTAAGGCATAATCGATGAGAGGAAATCGCCAATCTCTCGGCTCAAGATCCGTGGAAACGTTATAGACTTCTCGGGTTCTTAGCATATGCTTAGAGCATACAAGATGTCGAGTTGAGACTATAAGGTGATACTCGGTGTCGGCTGGCAAGGCTAGTGTTGTTGTTAATGCAGCAAGAGCGTCCGCCTTGGTATTATGAGATCGAGACACGTGCCCAATGTAGAAGCCTTCAAACAAATTGGCCAATTCGATGGCTGTATGGTAATAAGGTACCAAATCTTCGTGGCGGACCTCATATTCGCCTTTAACTGATTGATAATTAGTTTTGAATCGCCGTAAGCTTCAAGGTAGCGTACCCCCATTCCATGGGCGAGCTGAAGGCCAATAAGTAGAGCATTATATTCCGCTTCATTGTTGGAGCATGATTCTGTCAGAGAAAATGCTCTAGGAAGGACGTGATTTTGTGGAGAGATAAACACAACCCCCACGCCGGCGATGATCCTGCCTTTAGGACCTATTTGTGATGCTCCATCGAAGAACATCTGCCATACTTCCTCCTCTGAGGTTACATTGGAGTTGAAGACTTCATCCGGAATATCCTCGTGAAGTTTTGAATGTTCTGGAACTGGATGGGCAGCCAAGAACTCTGCGAGGGCCTGACCTTTAACCGCCTTCTGAGGGGTAAAGATCATGTCGTATTGAGACAAAAGAAGTGCCCATTTAGCCAATCTTGAATTCAGTGATCCTGGCTTTGTCATGAGGAGACGCAATGGGTTCACTCTGGAGATGACATGTATGGTTTGGCCGACCAAATAATGTCGCGTCTTCTGAACAGCAAAGACGAGAGCTAAACACTCTTTCTCGATAGGATTATAGCGAGATTCCGCCCCTATCAGAGTCCTGCTTAGATAATAAATGGCTTGCTCGTGACCATTGTCGTCCTTTTGAGCGAGGAGGGCACCGAGAGAATAGTCCATAGCTTTTACATAAAGCAGAATGGTTTCCCTGATGTAGGGGCCACTAAGACTGGAGGCTTTGTGAGGTACCTCTTGATGTCTTCATAAGCTTCCTGGCAAGCTTGATCCCATACGAAGGAAGCACCCTTTTTCATGAGTCGGGTGAACGGCTGACATCGGCCTGAGAGATTTGCAATGAATCTTCTAATATAAGCCAGTCTGCCTTGCAAGCCTCTAAGCTCTTTGAGATTCCTCTGTGGATGCATGCTTTGAATAGCTTTGACTTTGTCTGGGTCAAGATGAATCCCTTTTGATGTAACAATAAACCCAAGGAACTTGCCACTTGACACTCCCAAGAAGGATTTTGTCGGATTCATTTTCAGCTGGTGAGCCCGCATTATGTCGAACATCGTTCTCAAGTCATGAAGATGGTCATCTTTGCTGCGGCTTTTGACAGCAATGTCGTCGACATAGCATTCTACGTTTTTTCGGAGATGATCGCGGAAGATCGTACTCATTGCCGCTGGTAGGTTGCTCCGGTGTTCTTCAGTCCGAAGGGCATTACAGTGTAACAGTATACCCCCAATGGTGTTCGGAACGAAGTATGCTTCTCGTCGTCGGGATACATCTTAATCTGGTTGTACCCTAAAAGCCGTCCATGAAAGACATCCTTTCGAATCCACATGTGTTGTCGATCATGACATCGGTGATGGGTAGCGGGAATTCGTCTTTAGGACAGGCCGTATTGAGATCACGGTAGTCGATGCAGATCCATATTTTCCTGTTCTTCTTGAGGACGGGGACGATGTTGGCTACCCAATCTGGATGTTGTTCCTCCCGGATGAAGCCACATGCAATGAGCTTGTGAACTTCGGCTTCAATAGCTTTCATAATGTTTGGGCGAAACCGACGTTGTTGCTGCTTGACTGGCTTGACGTCGGGCTTGATGTTTAGACGGTGCATAGCGACTTGTGGATCAAGTCCGGGCATGTCTTCGTAACTCCATGCGAAGATGTCTATATACTCTTTTATGAGCATTATCAATTCTTCCTTTTCTGTAAGTGATAGGCTTTCACTTATAAAGATGGGCTTGGGTAGTCTTGACTACCCAAGTTGACCTACATCACCTTGTCTTCAGTAGGTGGCTCGTGCAATTCGAATCTCTTTTCCCACTGGAGGTTTAATTGCTGGGCCTATGGTTCCTCATCAACAGCTTCTGCGGGCTCCAATTGACTGCTTGAAGTCATATTAACAGTGAGGTTTTTGAACATTCCTCCTACACTGACATCTGAGTCCCACTCGGAGGATGAGGCTGAATGTGATGGAATTGGTTCATCGTCTTTGAATTGAATCGTTGCTGATGATGTGGGTGTAACATATCCCAACCCCCTGCATGTACTATTATAGTAGTTTGCAGGCTTCCCTTTGGCACAAAGTCACGCATCAAACTGCGCCTTCCTTTTCCAAAATTCAGGCCTCCTCCATGCTTTAGGTCGTACCCCATTTTCTTCATAATATGGCACGCTGGCCGCGCGTAATGAAAGAATTGTGGAGTGTCTGAGTCTGAACTTGAATCTGCGGCCGTGGGTCCCCGTGGTTGGGTTCTACCGAAGATTATCGGTAACTGACCTTCTTTGGATGGCGGGATCACCAAAACGGCTCCTTCTGCAGATTCCATGGGCGTACTGGACGCACTTGGCTTATGTAAAGGCATGTGTAGAGAGCTATCCGTAATGGATTCAAATAGCCCAACACTCACAGGATAATCAAAAGAAATATTATCATTAATTACCCATTCACCTTCATCCTCTGAAGGAGTATTACATAGGGGATTATTGAGACATGCTATAATTGGTTCTCCAATCAGAATGGCTAGCATGCCTACTTCGGATTCTGAATCCGCCTCGTTGCCACTTTCATCGTCGTCCGACAACGGTTCTTTAGGTGTTTCACCGGCCTCTTGATACAGGAGAGCGTCAGTGAAGTATTTTCTACCCCTTTGAATGGTTGCTTCTCAGCGAAGACAGTTCGTATTGTCGCGTCATCTTCAACATATTTGAAGCATTGGTGTAGAGTAGAGGGAACGATCCAGTTGGCATGGATCCATGGTCATCCTAGCAGCAGGTTATATGACGTGTCAGCGTCAATGACATAGCATGTCACTTCTGACTTCAGGCTCCCGTTTCTGCAACGGAGTCGAATTTTTCCAAGTGGATGACTACTCCCGGCATTGAAACCGTATATTGTAGTAGTGGTTGCGGACAACCTGTACAGCGGTATACCGAGAAAATAAAGAAGCCTTTTGGGATGATGCTGAGTGCGGAGCCCGGGTCAACTTGTATTCTTTCGATGCACGTTGAACCGATATATCCGGTGTAGTACAGAGGTCGATCGTGCTTGTTGTCTTTGAGAAGCATATCTTCCGCCGTGAATGTAATAGCGGGCACCTTTGATTGTACATGATGGCATTTTGGGCAAGAAGACTGAGCGTCATCCTTAGGGATTTTCGGCATATATGTCAGGAATGATTCTGAATTAGCCAGGGCATCCTTAAGTGCTTCTCTTGTCTCTTTTGAGAGACGAATGAGCTCGTGTATTGTAATACGAGCTGGGATATTAGCCAGCTGGGCCAATATGTCAAAATGGAAGGGCGTATCCAACCCTGGGCCTGATGGTTTCTTGAACACTTGATTGAACCGTACCTCCTTAGGCTTTTCTTTTCCCTTTGTTGGAACTGGAGCGGATGCTGGTATTTGTACTGACGTCGTTTGCTGTTGTATCTCGTCAGTAGACTTCTCATACTGCTTTAAGTATGATTTTTCCAGATCGGGTGCCCGTCTGTTGAGGTAGGTCGGCCTACGTTGTGCAAGCATGCTTTTCTCCTTTTGAATCAGTGAGGGAAGCTGACGTAAGATTGCCATCGTCCGGGAGGATGGAGATGACATTGCAAGATTTGCCCTTTGACTTGGGCTTCTTTGAATCCCACTGTTCGTCTTGGACGAGGTCTGGGTGTATCCACATGACTTCCCCTATCTCCAATGTTAAGGGAACAAGACCCTTATCGTTTTGAATTTTAGCTGGAGGATGCTTGACTTCCAACCGTGGCGCAGGGACTGAATAAGTCCCGTCAGGAACTGTAACCTTTGGAGTTTTGCCGAACTCGAGGGTCACCATATTAGCAGTGACTTTCTTCTGCTCTGCCTTCAGTGTCAGGACTCCAGCATCAATCAAGGCTTGAATTCTGTCTTTCAGGACATAGCACTTGTCGGTAGGATGGTGGATCATCCTGTGGTAGAGGCAGTATTTGGGGTAGTTCGTGCGCCCTATCTCATTAGGACGCCGAGCATCTGGCAGCTTCATTTTATTCCCTTTGCGAAGCAAATGGAATATCGTGACCACTTGATCGTCTCTGAAGGAGTACTATTTTAGAGGAAACTTAGACTCCTGATTATTGAAGCCGCTCTTCTTGGCTTTTGACTGCACATCCCCGGACAATTCAGCGGACATAGTCTCCTTCCCTTTGGCTTGAGAAGACTGCGCCATGTCGCTACGTCCTTTATTGTTCATACCCCATTTTCTTTGGGGCGGATGGTTTGAACTTTTTAGCCGACTTTTCAGCTATCTCAGCTTGTTCGACCAATTCTTTCCAAGTGTGGGCCTTGACAGCCCCCATGCGAACTTCTACCTGATCCAAGAAGTTGTGCCTGCACGTCTGTAAGAGCATGGGTAATGGCATCCCTGCTGGGCACATCAACGACAAGTTTCTGAACCGCTCAATGTAGTCACGGACAGATTCGCCCTTTTTCTGCACGGTGGAGAGGAGCTTGTCCATGGTTACCTCGGTATCGTCCTCATAGAAACGAGAGAGGAATCGGGTTTCCAGGTCGATCCAGGAATTGACAGAGCCCGGAGGGAGACTTCGGAACCAGTCAAACACCACCCCCTTTAGGGTGCCAATGAACACCCTAGTCATGATGGCGTCGTTGCCTATAACATTACCAGTCTGAGACCGAAAATAGTAGATGTGCTGATTTGGTGAACTTTTACCATCATACGTATGCAACGTTGGTGGTTTGAACTTCGGTGGATATGGCACCGAATCCCACTCCAATGGGTAAGGACGGACTGCCCCTACCTTCTTTAATTCATCCCTCTGAGCTAGGGATGCAATTTGAGCTTGGAGGCCTTTAAGGACTTTGGCGTCTAAAGAAGAACCCTCCTTGGATTTTTTCGTCTTTGGCTGCTCATTGCTAAAATATTCCTCATCATTATGATTGCTCCTGGCATCATTGTCATTGCGATTGCTGAGGAGTTGAGCGAGCATCTGTTGAATGTTGTCCAAAGCCTCTTGCTGAGTCTTGGAAGTTTGCTCCTGAGCTTCCAAACGTCGATGAAGGTCGTCGTTAGCATTATCAGCCATGTTGACTGATGCTTTTTCTGTTCACACTGAGCTAACTGTCGCTGAAGAGGCGTACCCACTGTCTTCATCTTCTTCATCCGATGGTTGGAGTGATCTCCTGGGTTCCGGCAAGGCTAGGGCCATTGAGGAGGAAGGCTGTTCATAACTGTAGGGTATCGCAACCCTAGATCTGGTGTTTCGGAAAACACCTTCTTCATGCACCAAGACTTCGCCTAAGCCTGGGCTGTAATCTGGATCTGGGGAGCTGTAGGGGGTGTCGTCAGATGTTTGTCTTCCCCTACGTAAATCTCGTCCTCTACAGAGGGTGGATCCCGCGAGATGCTCCTTTTGCGATGCTTCCTCGGGGCCTGTACCGACAATCGATCAAAAACTGATCGTCGTCCTGGAGGAGTGGCGGGGATTGGTCCCAGCCGGCAATGGACCAAGTGGAGTGTCACCAACTGACATCCCACTTGTTGATAACAGGAAGAAGAGGTTTGTTTATTTGTCAACAATTCCCGCAAATCAGACCCGCTTGGGCCTAAACAATCCAGCGCAGAGGCTTTTTTGGATCGTATATAGGACACTGTCCTGCTCCTTTTATCCCCGCAGAAGGGATTAGCACTGAATAATGCTTCAGTTCTAGCTTCGCCATCAGGCGCGAGCTTAGCGCTTGACGAACCAGAGGGCGGAGCACGCTGTGTGCTTTACCCGCTATGCTGCTGCGAAAGCAATTAGCCTTAGATGGTACTTTGGCTCTAGCTTCGCGGTTATAAACCCTGCGTGTATGCTGTGGTACAGTAGCTTCGCTCATGAGAACGAAGCCTGCGCGAGGCATTGCTGCTCTTGAATTGGGCGACGGTATGATTGCCGTCGTGACTTCGCGGCTGGCAGCATTGTTGGAGCAGACAGGCATCTTGCCTTTTTCTTCACGAGAGAGGCGCGGTTTTGGCGTAGCTACGCCTGAGGCTTCGACCAGAGACTTCTGTTTAGGCCTCCACATCCGCTTTGGCAGAGGAGACTTAGGTTCGCAATGAACCTGATTAGCCACACGCGAGGCTGAAGGGTGTTGGCAGAATTCTGCTTCTGGTTTCTGCTTCGAAACCTCGGTCATGGAGACCTTTCTATGCTTCCGTGCTCGAAGCATTAGACCACCCCCAGAGAGGACTTCTTCAAATCTTCCTTGATCGAACTGAACCATCAGGTTCTCGAAGGTGAAGGACTTGGACTGCGGACGTGCTTCCTTGTTGCGCCAGAGAACCGCAGTAGGTTCGCAGAGAACCTTTTCTGTCTCCGCAGAGACTTTCCTTGAAGACTTAGCCAGAGAGGCTCTGGCTGCACCGGCTTTTCTGAATTCAGAGTTAGACCCGAAGGTCTGTTCGTCGCATTGCGACACTTGATTCTCGGTAGTGGAGAATTTCTTCCCCAGCGGAGTCGCCATCTTGTTTTCCATATAATTTGCAAAGGGGAAAACTTACAATAAAAAGAGTTGAGGAGCTAAATTACAAGTATTCTTAAAAAGATTACAAGTAGATCTCCTCAGAGATTCTGGAGAAGTGTGCCGATAGGAGTCTGGTCAGCGTGCGACCACTTTGTCCCTTTGACGATGCGAGCGATGAGATTCCCTTCTCGCCTGGTTCGAGGAATCAGAGAATAGAGGGTTGGTAGAACCCTCTTACTACTTCTCAAAACCGCCTTCAATTAGGAATTCCTTCTCGCCTGGTTTTGGAGATTCCTTGAGAAGAAGGTATTAGGGTATCAGCACCCTGAATAGAGAAGTAATTCTCTAAAAGTCTCTGAATTCTTGTGCGCACGGTGCTTTGTGAAGAAGTCTCTGCTTGTGGAGTCCTCTCTCTTGCCTGTACGTGATCTCTACTTCCGGAGCCCTCTTCCTTGTGCCTGTGGTGGGCTATTTATAGGGAGAGCAGGGGTATAATCGTCTCTTGAAAATATGGAAACAGATTGAATCAAATATGTTTAAATCTGGAAAGTAGCCTTGCTGCGAGGCTAGGATCAGCTTTTGCGAAGCTAGAAATGGCAGGTCGGTTGATCCTCTTGATCTGTTTTGATCCTTTCCATATCGCTTGAGGATTTCCCCTGATCTTCTTACTCATTTTAGAAGAGTCAAGAGATTGTGGCAATCAACTGCCAAATTTGATCTCATATTTGATCTTGATTGGATTTGATCTTGATCCCAATTAGATCTGATCTCATCTGGAGATTTAATTGGTCAAAGGTTGACCATACAGACCAGCAGCGGCGATGCCCGCTTTGAACTCACAGCGGAGCTGGAGGCAGTATCTGGCGAAGTCAGAAGAAAGCTCTTTGGCGGAGCTAGATGTCATCTGTGGCGAAGCTATCATATACCCTTTCTGCGCAGTTGCGTGTGCCTTCAGGCGAAGTTAACTCTCTCTGCGGAGTTGTGCTCAGGCGAAGCTATAAGTTAGCTTCCTGGCGAGCTTTGAATGGCTTCAAGGCGAAGTTAGATGATCTTAGCCTCTCAGGCCAGGCTATCCCTTTGGGCTCATTGAAATCACCTAGAGGGGGGGTGAATAGGTGATAATGCTAATCAATGGACAAATAAAAAAAAAATTAAGATGTAACAGTCACCCAACAAGATTCACAAGATGAATGAAAGCAAGTAAATATAGCAATGATGATGATAAGCAAGTAATAAGTGCAAGAATGTAAACCAAACGCAAACACAAGGATATGTTATCGAGGTTCGAGCACCCAGCTCTACTTCCCGCCTTCCCCAGAAGGATTTTAGCTACTTCCACTATCACAAAGAAATCACAATTACACCGGAGTACCCAACTCCACAATCTCAAGTACAAGCAATTTCTGAGTAGTCAAAAGACCACAAACTCTCTCTTTCAAAAGTCTCTTCCCTTACAAAAGGTCCTTAGAGAACAATGAGTAGGAATGAAGCTCTTGTTGTAAGTGAAGAAAGAAAATTAAATCAGAGAGTATTTCAAAAACACTTCAGAAAATGAGAGAGAATTTTAGCACAAAAACCAAGAAACAAAGCTCTTTTGAATGCCTTAAACTTTTGAATTTTTCTTGTAATAATTGTTGTAAACAATCTCTCCCCAAACACCCCTATTTATAGGAGAGGGCTAGGGTTAAGGGATAAAACATAATTAAGATTAATCAGAAAGTATTAGGTTTGAAATATATCCCTTAAACCAATTTTAAACACAAAAACACAAAATTTAAAACAGCCCAGAAAATAGTCGTTTACTGTTCAACGGCTAGTCCGGTCGACCGGTCGGTCGACCGCCTATACAAAAATAGAGCCGTTACAGGCAACCGGTCGACCGCCCGGTCGACCCAACAAACCCGAGAGCAAAGCCATTGCAGTCAGGTCGACCGCCCGGTCCACAGGCAGACATGCACACTGATACATGCATCTGCCAGAACCTCGGTCGACTAGTCCGGTCGACCGGACGACTGACATAGGCACGGTCGACTGGTGCGGTCGACCGGCTCAGGTCAAAAGTCAGGTTTAAAACACAATTTTGAAAAGACTTTGATTTTATGAAACATATCTTTAAATAGTAATAAGTATAAAACATAAAAATTGATTTGTAGGCAGAGGATTTTGTATAAAAATATTTTTGTACATTTTATAGAAAATCATCTTAGAAACAATATGTGCGCAAAAACGTGTGTGATTGAGCTTCAAACCTATCCATCATTCTTTAACAAAATTCTAAACCTATAAAACTAAAAACAAATCTTGTTGAGCAATCTTCAAGTCTTGAGCCATGCTATACCTTGCTAGAGCCCCTTCTTCTATGTTCCTTCCTTAATATGCCTTCTTTGCTTCATGAAACCTAGAAGTTGTTGCAATAGCTAAGCAATGGCCTCCAAATATGGTACTAACCTGAAACTTATCTTAAACAAACTCATTAGTACCAAATAGCACTAATTTGGTTTGTCATCATCAAAACTCAATAAATGGAGAGTGTAACCTTTTGGGCCAACAATCTCCCCCTTTTTGATGATGACAAAACAAATAGGTTACAAGATAAAAAATATAGGGGAGGAGAAGACTCCCCCTCAAATTATGCTATATAAAGAAAACATTTAAACTCAAAACAAAAGAATTCATTGATAAAAATAAAAACATATATGCTCTTGATACCAATTTAAACCAATTGAAACAATAATGAAAATCACATGTTATTTACTTGATACTAACAAAACACAAGAATTCTCAAAACGCATGAAAACAAAACAAGACAACAAAAACATACATGAAAAACATATATAAACTCATATAAACTCATATGGAACCAAGACCATATAAATTTATTTTTATCATGCACTAACTTATTCTCCCCCTTTTTGTCATACATCAAAAAGGGTTAGGAATCACATGTTTAATCAATAATACAAACATTAAGTTCTCCACAAATAAACAAAAATCTAGCAAAATCAAGAGGTTTAGTGAAAATATCGGCTAGATGCAAATCCGTAGAAACATAATCAATATCTATATCTCCTTTCTCAAAATGATCTCTAAGAAAGTGATATCTAATCTCAATGTGCTTGGTCTTACTATGTTGATTTGCATTCTTAGTCATGTGTATAGTACTAGTATTATCACAAAATATTTTTATATGATCAAAATGCAAATCAAAATCAAGGAGAGTATGTTTCATCCAAAGGACTTATGCACAACAAGCCCCCGCGGCAACATACTCCGCCTCGGCGGTGAGAGTGCTACGGAATTTTGTTTCCTAGAGGACCATGAAACAAGACAATTACCAAGAAATTGACATGTCCCACTAGTACTCTTTCTATCTACTCTACAACCCGCATTGTCGGCATCCGAATAACTCGTCATTGAGAAATCTCCGATTTTCGGATACCATAGACCCATCCCAATAGTTCCCTTAATATAACGAATAATGCGTTTTACCGCAATAAGATGGGACTCTTTAGGACACGATTGAAATCTAGCACAAAGACACACACTAAACATGATATCCGGCCTACTTGCCGTTAAATATAAAAGACTTCCTATCATGCTTCTATATAATTTAATATCAACATTTTTACCTTGGTCATCTTTATCAAGCTTGGTTGTAGTTGCCATGGGAGTGTTGCAAGTCTTTGAGCCTTCAAGTCCAAACTTCGTTACGAGTTCCTTTGCGTACTTGGCTTGACTTATGAACGTCCCGTTTTGCAATGCTTGATTTGGAGTCCAAGGAAGAAATTGAGCTCACCCATTGAAGACATTTCAAATTCAAGTTGCATGACCTTTTCAAAATCCTTGCATAAAAGCTCATTAGTAGAACCAAAAATTATATCATCTACATAAATTTGCACAATTAATATATCATTATCAACATGCTTAGTAAATAGAGTTGTGTCTACTTTGCCTTTAACAAAATCATTTGAAATTAGAAAACTAGAAAGCCTTTCATACCAAGCTCTAGGAGCTTGTTTCAATCCATATAAAGCTTTATCAAGTTTGAAAACAAAATCGGGATGAACATGATCAACAAAACCGGGAAGTTGAGAAACATAAACTTCTTCATTAATAAAACCATTCAAAAATGCACTTTTCACATCCATTTGAAAAAGTTTAAAATTTTTGAAAGATGCAAAAGGTAGTGTCATCCGTATGGCTTCAAGCCGTGCTACGGGTGCAAAGGTCTCCTCAAAGTCAATTCCCTCAACTTGAGTGTAACCTTGGGCCACTAACCTAGCTTTATTCCTAATGACATTTTCGGACTCATCCATCTTGTTTCTAAAGATCCACTTAGTACCAATTATTGGTCTATCGTGGGGCTTAGGAACAAGGTGCCAAACTTGGTTGCGCTCAAATTGATAGAGTTCCTCTTGCATGGCAAGCAACCAATATGGGTCCGTCTCGGCTTCGAGAATGCCTTTGGGTTCAAAATGAGAAATGAAAGCAAAGTTACCACATAGGTCATGGAGTTTGGAGCGTGTTGTGACTCCTTTAGATGCATCACCCAAGATGAGCTCCTTAGGATGATTTGTAGCGTATCTCCAAGCTTTAGGAAGCGGTTGAGAGCTTTCCTCTTTATCCTCTTGAACCTCACCAATTGATTCTTGCTTATCTTCTTGAGCGGGTGAGTCCTTCAAGGATAGTCTCTCCATGTCTTCACCTAATGGTTCAATCTCTACAACATTCTCAACAACCACATTAGATTCTTCAAACTTAACATGCATGGTTTCTTCAATAGTAAGTGAAGATCTATTAAAAACTCTATATGCTTTGCTAGTAGAAGAATATCCAACAAAGATAGCTTCATAAGCCTTAGCATCAAATTTACCCAAATTCTCTTTAGTAATTAAAACAAAACACTTGCATCCAAAAACTTTAAAATATGCAACATTAGGTTTTCTAGAATGATACAATTCAAAAGATGTTTTGGAAGAATTCTTACACACATAAATACGATTTGAAATATAGCATGCGGTGTTTACGGCCTCGGCCCATAAATATTGAGGGAGGTCATATTCACTTATCATTGTCCTAGCCATCTCTTTAAGTGTTCTATTTTTCCTTTCTACTACTCCATTTTGTTGAGAAGTCCTAGGACAAGACATTTCATGCTTGATTCCCTTTTCATCACAATAAGTCATGAAGAGTTGGTTACAAACTCACCACCTCTATCACTCCTTATTCTCAAAATCGAAAAACCTTTTTCTTTTTCAACCCTTTTTCGAAAAATTTTGAAATGAGAAAATGTTTGATCTTTACTTTGCAAAAAGAAAACCCAAGTGAAACGAGAAAAATCATCAACTAAAACAAATGCAAATCTACTACCATTTAAACTTTTAGTTTGTGTTGGTCCAAAAGATCCATATGAATTAGTTCTAAGGGCCTAGTAGTCATGATATCCTTAATTAGTTTGAATGAAGACTTGGTTTGTTTCCCAAGTTGGCACGCACCACAAATGCGGTCTTTCTCAAACTTCAAGCAAGGTATACCCTTTACTAAATCCTTAGAATTAATTCTAGCAAGATGGTCAAAAGATGCATGTCCTAATCTTCTATGCCAAAGCCAAGAATTTCATCAAAAGCATTCAAGCATTTAGTAGAACAATCTAAATTAAGCATGTCAATGATATAAACATTATTGTCACGAAAACCGGTAAGAATACAAACATCGGATTTAACATCAAAAATCTTGCAAGAAGAATCATCAAAAACAACTTTAAGTCCACGGTCACAAAGTTGACTAATGCTAAGCAAATTATGTTTTAAACCATCTACTAAAACAACATTTTCTATAATATTAGATGCACCAATTTGAATGTTACCTATACCGATGATAGTTCCTTTGGAGTCATCCCCGAAGGTGACGGAGCCACCTTCCATGTACCTTGATAGGGTTGTAAAGTTGTTGATATCCCACGTCATATGTCTTGAATAACCACTATCAAGGTACCACCGCTCCCTACGTCTTGGAGCCTTGGTGTGTACCTACATCAAATAATTTAGGACTTGATTTTGGTACCCACATTTTCTTGGGTCCTAGGGGGTTAGTTTCATTAACCCAAACAAGATTATTTGATCTATTAACTTGGTCATAGCAAAATTTAGCTAAATGTCCATTCTTACCACAATATGTGCATCTATATACTCTACCATATTTGAAAGCATAATGAGTGTGTGATTTGTGAGCATGAGAGTTGTGAGCATGAAAAGATTTAGAATGTGTAGTGTGAGCATGAGTAGACTTAACATGAGAGGTGTGCTTTTTAGAAAACATGTTCTCAAGTTTCTTTGTGTTAAAAGCACAATCATTTAAAACTTTTTCAAAATCATTTATTTTAGATTTAAAAGAAGAAATTTCATTTTATCAATCATAGGAGATTTTGCCTTACAAGAAATCTTGTAGGCACTAAATTCTTCTTGAATAGAAATGAGATTAGAAGAAAATCATCTTTTTCTTTAGAAACCATAGCAAGTTGATTTTTAAGAAAAGCAACTTCCTTTTGCAATTTTAAGCATTCAAGTTTCTTGTTATCATAAGTTTCGGAAAGTTCAACAAAAGCATGTACAAGAACTTCCTTACTTAATTCATCATCTTCATCATCATGAGATTGAGGGGTTACCTTAGGAGTGTTTGCCATGAAACACATGTTCGCCGTATCCACCTCTTCTTCGGACTCGCTTTCCGAATCCCACGTTGCCTTGTATGCTTTTTTTCCTCCGGCTTCTTTGGCTTGAAGGAGGAAGTCATCTTCTTCTTGAACTCCGGGCAATCCGCCATGATATGTCTGGGTTTGCGGTAATTGTAGCAAATGATCCTTCTCTCCTCTTTGCCTTCAAATTTTCTCCGGAAGTTGAGCTTGTTCTTCCGGTACAACCTCTTGACATTCCGCACAAGTAGAGTTAGCTCCTCATCTTCTTCTTCGTCTTCTTCATCGTCATCATTGGTGGATGAAGTCTTGAAGGCTATGGATTTCTTCTTTGAAGTAGTGGCCTCTTCTCTTGCCTTCTTCTCCATCTCATGGGTCTTTAGGTTCCCAATGAGACTAATGAGATCCATCTCGTCCTTGTCGTTCAATTCTTTTAAGGTGGTGGCCTATATCTCCCATGAAGACGGAAGAGCCCGAATCACTTTCCGCACCTTTTGATCGTTGGAGATGTCATCACCTAAGGAAGAAAGATCAGTCATCACCTAAGGAAGAAAGACCATTAGTGATTTTAGTAAACCTTGTAATCATACTATCAATAGACTCATCATCAATCATTTTAAATGACTCATATTGGAACCTCAAGAGATCTATCTTAGCTCTCTTGACTTGTAAAGTCCCTTCGTATGTGACCAATAAGTGTTGCCAAATCTCATAGGCGGATTGGCAATGAATTACCCGTGTAAGATCATCCTCATTCAAGGCGGTTAATAGGGAGTTTTGGGCCATGGAGTTAGCCTCATATTCTCTAAAGTTGAAGTCGGTCCAAGTGCTCTCATCACCATCGGGTGCTACATAGGGTTTGGTCAAGGACTTGGCCACTAAGCTACCCAAAGATTGCAAAAATATAGTCATCCTAACCTTCCAAATAGGGAAATTAAGTCCATCAAATTTAGGAGGGGTTTTAATGTTATCGGCCATGTTTACTAGTGTATGAATGTATGAATGAAAATGTTGATTAGCAAATTTTAAGGATCTCTCTATGGATGTTAAGCCAAACCTAGAGTCCAAGCTCTGATACCAATTGAAAATCACCTAGAGGGGGGTGAATAGGTGATAATGCTAATCAATGGACAAATAAAAAAAAATTAAGATGTAACAGTCACCCAACAAGATTCACAAGATGAATGAAAGCAAGTAAATATAGCAATGATGATGATAAGCAAGTAATAAGTGCAAGAATGTAAATCAAACGCAAACACAAGGATATGTTATCGAGGTTCGAGCACCCAGCTCTACTCCCCGCCTTCCCCAGAAGGATTCTAGCTACTTCCACTATCACAAAGAAATCACACTTACACCGGAGTACCCAACTCCACAATCTCAAGTACAAGCAATTTCTGAGTAGTCAAAAGACCACAAACTCTCTCTTTCAAAAGTCTCTTCCCTTACAAAAGGTCCTTAGAGAACAATGAGTAGGAATGAAGCTCTTGTTGTAAGTGAAGAAAGAAAATTAAATCAGAGAGTATTTCAAAAACACTTCAGAAAATGAGAGAGAATTTTAGCACAAAAACCAAGAAACAAAGCTCTTTTGAATGCCTTAAACTTTTGAATTTTTCTTGTAATAATTGTTGTAAACAATCTCTCACCAAACACCCCTATTTATAGGAGAGGGCTAGGGTTAAGGGATAAAACATAATTAGGATTAATCAGAAAGTATTAGGTTTGAAATATATCCCTTAAACCAATTTTAAACACAAAAAGACAAAATTTAAAACAGCCCAGAAAATAGTCGTTTACTGTTCAACGGCTAGTCCGGTCGACCGGTCGGTCGACCGCCTATACAAAAATAGAGCCGTTACAGGCAACCGGTCGACCGCCCGGTCGACCCAACAAACCCGAGAGCAAAGCCATTGCAGTCAGGTCGACCGCCCGGTCGACCGGCAGACATGCATACTGATACGTGCATCTGCCAGAACCTCGGTCGACTAGTCCGGTCGACCGGACGACTGACATAGGCACGGTCGACTGGTGCGGTCGACCGGCTCAGGTCAAAAGTCAGGTTTAAAACACAATTTTGAAAAGACTTTGATTTTTATAAAAAATATCTTTAAATAGTAATAAGTATTGAACATAAAAATTGATTTGTAGGCATAGGATTTTGTATAAAAATATTTTTGTACATTTTATAGAAAATCATCTTAGAAACAATATGTGCGCAAAAACGTGTGTGATTGAGCTTCAAACCTATCCATCATTCTTTAACAAAATTCTAAACCTATAAAACTAAAAACAAATCTTGTTGAGCAATCTTCAAGTCTTGAGCCATGCTATGCCTTGCTAGAGCCCCTTCTTCTATGTTCCTTCCTTAATATGCCTTCTTTGCTTCATGAAACCTAGAAGTTGTTGTAATAGCTAAGAAATGGCCTCCAAATATGGTACTAACCTGAAACTTATCTTAAACAAACTCATTAGTACCAAATAGCACTAATTTGGTTTGTCATCATCAAAACTCAATAAATGGAGAGTGTAACCTTTTGGGCCAACACTCATGTGATGCTAAGTGCTAGCATTTTAGACCTGCTGAGGTCTGTTCAGAAACAATCCGGGTTCACTGTCTGCTTGCTGGATCAGTGGAGTCCAAATTGCTTCCTTGTCCCTCGGAGATGGGTGAAAACTGGTCGTCAGATTGTCTGTCACTTGTCTTTTGTAAATGTCAACAAGTTTAGACATCATTCAGACCAATAAAAATCTTGTCTTTTTTAAGTGTCAACAACCACGAACCTAGAAATATGCAAGAGAGGTGGTTATTAGCAGAATTTAATATAAAATAAATGTGAAGATGTGGTATGATATATGCAATTTTAGAGACTAATCGCACCCCCACATTATCTTTTACTCGTCCCGAGCAAAACAAAAAATTAAAGAAATTATTACACCACTTTCGCAGGTGACGCGATTGCACTGAGCATGTGCAACAAGCCATTAAACCTCTAGGTTTTCCCTAGAGGAGGAGTTTTATCTTCTGACGGTTTTCAGCGGATTACACCCACAAAATCCATAAAGAAAGAATCAAATGTTAGTATTTTGAAATTGCATTTTGAAATAGAGAAAAGTGTTGAAGTTTTTTTGTGAAAATATAAGTGATCCAAGGTCAAAGGTTAACGAGAAATTATTCTTCCTTAAATTAAGTCGAAATGCAAAATCTTGTTATAAATTAAATGTAAGAATTTAAAATTGAATTGACACTTTGATATTTCATAAAACTCTTAGAAAAATATGCACTTTGTAAACTGTGAAGATTTTTGGGATATCGACTCAAACTTTCATGCCATTGATTTTTGTATATTATATATATATATATATATATATATATATATATATATATATATATATATATATATATTTTCTTAGTTTCTTAGGCTTTCTTATTTACTGGGGTAGTGAGCCTTTAGCCGGTGACTTCCAAACCAGATGATCTTAGGGCACCAGATGAGAAAACATCCCTCGGACTTAAGGACTCGAGTAAACAAGGCCACAAAACTAAAGGGGATTATTTTATTTTTATCCACTGTTTTAGGTGTGAATAACCATACTTCCTGAGGCATAATTACCCAACTTCAATAAGTGATTTTTATTATCATCATTTTTTTTAAAATATATTTTTTATGGCATTTTCAGTCTTTGTTTCAATCTCAAAAATTGTGTATGTGTGAAGTACATAAATCTAAGGCAAAAAATTCAAGATCAATTTATCTTTTCAATCTTACTTTCTTATCCTAAAATTTAAACAAAATCTATTATTTTGACTTAGTTTAAAATTTCATAATTTTAGGTCTTCCTAATTCCTAAGATAATCTTAATTTTCTTAAAAATAAATCAAAACTATTTATCTTTTTTCAAAAAGTTTTGTAAAAAGAAAAGAAAAGAGTTTTTATATAAAAGAAAATTTTAAAAAGTTCCTAAAAAAAGAAGTGTAAAAGAAAGAAAATGTAAAACTACCTATGCTAGTAAACTCTCCCCACACTTATCTCATACATTGTCCTCAATGAATCGTGAATGTGTATATACATGAAACAAATGGAGAGGAAAGAAAAATTACCTTATGGTGGTGGTTCCGGTGGTGGTCTGACTGGGCCAAGCGTTGCTACCCAATCAGAAAAATGTGGATCTTGAAGGAACCCACCAATGACCTCTCTAATATGACCCAATAAAATGTTGATTGAATGAATGGTCTTATGTAAAAAATTATCCCCATCTAATTTCCAATTTTCAAAAATAATTACTGAGTCATTTTCTTCAACAGTCGTGTCCAACAATGAATTGTGATTTTGGAAGATGATTGATTTGGATTCAAATGGAACAGGAACAGAAACCGATACCGACTCGGGAAATTGACTCAGATCAAGTCGAGAGTCAACAATGAGAGTCAAAATTGGTTCAAAAATAGGGTCCAAATCAAAGAATTGATGTTCACACACTTTCCCTATTAATGAAGTGTGATCATAAGATATTGGTGATTCAATTTCACAGTTTACTGGTACAGGATTCACTGTTGACTCCGGAATAG
Organism: Agave tequilana; assembly: GCA_038442645.1. NCBI lineage: Eukaryota > Viridiplantae > Streptophyta > Magnoliopsida > Asparagales > Asparagaceae > Agave > Agave tequilana. The sequence continues at coordinate 153,784 of JAVJIF010007434.1, read as the reverse complement.
TGAAAAAATCTGGTAAAGATACCGGAGTCATTATTGAATCAAAAAGTGAAATGGAATCACCAACATGAGGCTCAGGATCACTTTCAAGCTCAAGTTCAATTTCAGGAAAAGGATAACTTGTCAAAATGTCAAGAGGTTGATGTTGATCAAGTTCAGGTTGGTATGATGAACTTGAAACTGGATTTTCAAAATGACATGATTCATGAGTCCAATCAGTAGAGTTAGGGGTACAAGGATCGGTCAAAGGTCGACAAGAAAGACCTTTCTCACTCTCATTGATCAATTCGCTCATTAGTGAGTCTAACCTACAGATAGGCCGGGTAGCAGAATTTGGAGTCGGAATCATGTCTTCCATACTTTTTGAAATTGGTTCTTCTTGAAAAGGTATGGAAGTTGATTTTGAAAATTGTGGTGAAATTGTGAGTCCATCGGATTTTGCGATTGCTGTTCGGACTCACGCAAGGGTTCCATACTCAAGTCCAGTATTGATGGTTGTTCATTTTGAATCAGTGAGACCGAAAAAGATGAGTAAGACTCTTGAAAATTTGGCTGAGATGATGAGTCCAACATATTTTGAAATCGTTGCAATTTTTTACAAAAGACTTCCAAACGCTCTTCTACCTCAGATTCTTCTTCAATTGGATGTTCTAGAAAAGAAGTATATAGAGTTTGATTGGGAAGGATTGTGAATTGAGCAAAATTTGTTGTTGGGACTCAAGAATGGCTTCCATAGTCCTTTCCAAATTGGATTTTTCTTCGGTTGGTGGAACAGGAAAAGAGGATATTGATCCAAATCGAGGAATGAAAATTGTGAACAAGGTGGTTGAAATTTGACTCGGGGGAGGTGAATCCCCATGAACTCTGTGAAGAGTGAAAATTATTTTGAAAATTATAGTCATAGGATTGGGAATATGGATCATATTGAGTCGGATAATCCCAACTCGGCATATATGGTTGGTTCATGTTATACATAGCCGGGTTGGAGTTATTCGAGTCAAATGAGGTCGGGGTGAAATATGGATTCTTATTATGATTGAAAGAATTATTGTTGTTAAAATCCATTTCACAATTTATAAAAAGAAAAAAAAACAAACAAACAAACACACAAAGAAAAAAAGAAAAAGAAAACAAGCCTATGCTAGGGTTGACTTAGACCTAGACGACTCTTAACTTGTTAGACTGTCCACGGGGGGTACATTGTCAGAATCTGACCACGAGTTAATCGGCCAGGTAGGGGCAAGATCAGTGGGAGGTATCCGTGCCGGGGCAACGGGCCTAATTATGCCAAACCACTGTTCTTTGAGGTTTCGTCTCTCAATCCCCAACCTTAAACACCGATTTGAAAAGAGTCAACTTCTAACAACTTCCCCCTAAGGTCAATCTCCTAATTGAGTCTGAGATGTCCCTAGGGGCCAACGTCTAGCAATTTCATTTAGGCTTGGGTTGTGTGAGTGGGGAGGTGATTTTTGGGCTAAGGAAGGGTAATGACTTCCCCACCTTATGTTGTATTGGGTTTTGCTCTTAAGTTCAATTTATGCAAGCGTGCAATATAGATAAGAATGAACACATAAAGAGAGTAAATCACCCACGTGTTTGTCCTATACTATATGCAATGCCATATGTACACCTCCTATCAATATCACAATAACACAAGAACAAAATACAGTATATTGGAATGAAAATTGACACGTGCCTAAATGCAAATGTCTAAACCGTTTTAAAACATTCAATTATCGTATTTTAGTTCTTAGAATTATTACAGTGCATAGGTAATATAAAAAAAACTAGCAGCAAAATATAAGAATGTACAAGAAATTACCCAACCACACAAGAGAAAGTGTAGACTTCTGCAATGCTAAGGAATTGACCTACACACCAAAAACAAAGAAGAAAAGTTAATAAAAACGTGAAATCAAACTGTTCCCACCCCCGGCAACGGCGCCAAAATTTGATCGGGAGAAAATCGCACACAAAAAGTGTATGTTTTGAAATTGATATTTAAAGTGTGTGTGCTTTGGCTTCCTCGATACTTCCGTTATAGCATAGAGGCTAAAACGAGTCGAATCTACAAGGACGGGATGCGATAGAAGCTTTACCGGTTGATTCACGTGTGTGTTAAAAGTTCTTCAATGTTTAAAAGAATGTAAAGAAAAGAAAACAAAGAATGAAATGAGAAGTATGGTGAACACGAAGAAGTGAGAAATATAGAAAAGATTGTATTTGTGATTTTTGATATTGTTTCTAGAACAAAGTGAAAAAGAAAGAAAACCCATGGCTACTAACTACTAATGACTCCACCAACATGCTAACCTCTTAGTGATAGTTACCTGACATGTATCCTTGACAATCACTAGTCCTTAGTTCAAGAGCGTTTCAAAGCATGACCTATATGTCAACTTTCACATCCAAATTCAACCAACAAGTGCAAGTTACACTTAAATCATCAAGACCCAATAAGAGCAAGCATGAAATGAAGTAATGTTAGCTTATTAGAGATTTAAATGTTAGAGTGTTAGATCCATCATCATGAGCCATCAATTGCAAGAGCAAGGCCAAGTAGAGGCTATTGATTCATGTGGATTATCAAATAAGAAGTTAGACTAGTTAGTGGTTAGTAGTTAGTTGCCATGAGAGAAAAGTTAGCTACACATGTAAAAAGAGTTAGATAGAAGAAAACAAAGATAGGGTAAGAGAGAATCTTTCATAGATTATCACCTTCTATTACAAGAACTCTTACTTCCTCACCACGTACCACTCTCTCTCCTATTACAAGATCTAAAAGAAATAGAAAATACAAAGGAGGAAGAAGAAGAAGAAGAAGAACTAAACTAAACTAAACTATCCTAAACTACAACATGGAAAGAAAAACCCTAAAACTAACCTAAAAACTACTCAAAAACTCCTCTCCCCTATTCTGAAAAAACCCCAGGGTATTTATAGGCAAAAGAGGGGAACCAGGGTACTGTACGGAGCCGCGCGTTAAATCTTGGCGCGCGGCTCCACAAGGGAGCCGCGGAAACGCAGCTATAGCCGCGTTTTCGCGGCCATAGTGCGGCCGAGCGCCGTCTGCTGCACTGTCCTCTCCTGTCCCTGTAACGCCCCGATCCCGGCGATACGGGGACGTCACTGCAACGTATATACGTAGGTCAGAACTACCCTCCCGTATATACCCTAAGCATCAGTACAGACAAGAATCAGAGTACGGAAGCAAATGGTGCATTATACATTCCAACACATATATCCAATTACAGAATTATCACCAGATGTGATTACAATATTACAATAATATTATATCACTGATGCGCAAATGCGGGAATACAAGAGATATACAATATATATGAACAGTATAAAAGGAAGCTCACATACACGTATACAAGGAAAGTACAAGCATAAATAGAAAAAGGGCACTCACGAGTTTGCTAAGGAAAAACTCGAGAGGCACAGAGGGGGTCTGGAAGGATGGAACTCTGAAAGGCCTGCTGGGGATCCACGCTACCACTGCGCTACTCCGATCACACGCTCCTAGCTCCATGACCTGGACGTGAGAATCCAGGGGAGTCAAATAATACTCCCCAGGCGAGTGTAGAAGCAAAACCAAGTGGTGAAGCAGGGTGAGCACAATAATGCATATATCAAGTAGGAAATACTCAGGAGGTAGATAGGATAGAGCAAGTAAGAATAGACATGGCATGAGAATCATAAAACAGGAAATCCGAATAAAACCAATCCGAGCTACCAGGTAGTTATGACATAATACTCATAAAACATGAAATCCGATATAAAGTCCGGGAAAAGCAAATACGGTAAGGCACATCACGGATTCATAGCTATTTAAGATGTAGGCTTTGGTATGCGTCCCATTCCACATACCTCTACTTACAACTTAAAGAGCCGGTTATTATGACACTTTATTATTACTCGTCTAACCCATATATCTAGGTATGTGGCTCGGTGTACGGCCAACTCACATACATCCATATATAAGCAAGTCGAGGTTGTTATTGGAAACAGCGGTTGTATCAACGAACTATGTTTACAGTGGGTCCCGTGCATGCCCGGGACCACGGTCCAGGATTGTTCCGTTGCATGGAAACGGAAGCCAGCCGCAAGGCCAAACAGGAGGGACTTATGTATGCCCTTATCAATCAGGAATAAGGGAGCCAGCTCTCCCCTCGGTCCCCTGGAGTACCACAGGTCAGACCGGATATAAAGTGCACAACCTAATGCCACTGTAACACGAACACATATCGATATCCGCATGTTTCCCCCGACCCAATACAAGTTGGTCTTTTTTAGGATTCATTAGTTTAATTATCACTTTACGGGAAAAACAGGAAATAGACATGATCAGGAATAAGGAGTACATAAGTACTATATAGTCAGGTCACTGCATGTAAAGCAGGAAAACAGGTCACTGATCATGACACAGAATCATAAGTCAAGGTCCCCGTAAAGATGATAATCACAAGTCAAATCATCATGCTGGGTGTCAAGTGATAGCATGACAGAGTGGTGATATTTAGTAAACAACCAAACATAACAAGAGATGGATAATAATCAGGTGGCAAGTTATGTCAAGAGATTGATAATAGTCTGGGTAAGTCAGGTCATAACCAGAGGGTCTAGCCAAATAGTAGTAGGTCAGGTGGTCAGGTGATAACACACTAGATGGTCAGGTGATATACATGTGTTAAAAGGAAGCATGCAACTAACTAGTCTGAAGTAATGGTATGGCAAGTGGTAACATAAAAGCAATGACCCAAAGTCCAACAAGTCTAACGACCACGAAGGGTCGGCCACGCATAGCATAAAGCAATAAAAGATATAAAGCATGAAATACAATACATGAAGACTAGAGCGAGAATACTATCATAATCAATGGAATGAGAAGCAAGAGGGTAGCGAGTGAGAACACTCGCCTGAGTCACCAATATACCGAAATATCCGTAATCCACTGAAGTTCGGGATGCGCCATAACCTGTGATATAAATATGTAGAGTGAAGAGGAGAGAGAAAGAGTTAGAGAGAGAAAGAGAGGTTTAGAGAGAGAAAGTCTAGAGAGAGAAAATGGGATTTTTAGAGAGAGTCTATTTAGAGAGAGAAAGTGAGATTTCTAGAGAGAGAATCTAGAGGGAGATTTCTAGAGAGAGAATCTAGAGGGAGATTTCTAGAGAGAGAAAATCTAGAGTGAGAAAGAGTGATTTTTAGAAAGGGATAACCTAGAGAGAGAAAGAGTGATTTTTAGAGGAGAAACCCTAGAGAGAGAAAGTGGAGGTTTTAGAGAGGGTCTAGGGAGGAGTTAGAGAGAGAAACTGAGGAGAGAGAGGGAGAGGAATTGTAGAGAGAGGAGAGAGAGGAAGAGAGAGGAAGAGAGAGAGAGAAGGAAAGAGAGAGGAAGAGGAGAGAGAGAGAGAGAGCTGGAGAGAGAGAGCTAGAGTGAGAAAGAGAGGAGAGAGAAAGAGAGAGGAGAGAGAAACAGTGAGAGAGAGAGATCAAGAGAGAGAGAAAGAGAGAGCAGGATAGAGAGAGAAAGAGAGAGAGAGGAGAGAGAGAGAGAGAGAGCTAGAGTGAGAAAGAGAGGAGAGAGAAAGAGAGAGGAGAGAGAAACAGTGAGAGAGAGAGAGAGAGATAGGGGCTGCTCACGCAGCCCCCTCCAGCGCAAGGAGGGCCCACTGGCTGTGGGCCCTGGGGACCTGGCCGGCCCTCTGCCGGCCAGGGGCCTTGCCGGCGGCGGTCCTGGCCGCCGGCGGCCCAACAGAGAGAAGAGAGGGAGAGAGAGTGGGGGGCAGTAGCCCCCCCTTCACATGCACAGGGGGCTGGAAGCCCCCTGGCCGGGCGAGGCAGCCACCGCCGGCGGAGCGCCGGCGGGGCGCAGGAACTGGGGTGGCCGGGGGCCACCCCAGGGGAGAGACAGGGAGGGGGCAGCAGCCCCCTCCCCCAACAGGCCACGGCCAGGGCCACAGGCCCTGGCCGGGCTCTGGCCGCGGCAGTGCGGCCAGAGGGGAAACGCCGAGGGCCCTCCGGCCCATCGGCGGCCGGCGCAGGCCAGGGGTGGCCGGCGGCCACCCCAACAGTGAGGGAGAGAGAGGGAGGAAAGAGAGGGGGAGAGAGGGAGATCTGAGAGAGAGAAAAGGGAAAGGGGGAAAACTGGCCCCCTTCTCCGGCCAGTGGCCGCCGGCGGCGGTCCTGGCCGCCGGCGAGGCCAATAGAGAGAGAGGGAGAGGGTCGGCGGCGGTCGCTGGGCGCCAGCAAGAGAGGAAGGAGAGAAGAGGGAAAAAGGAAAAAGGAAAAAGAAAAAAGAAAAGGAAAAGAATAGAAAAGTAAGGAAAAAAGGAAAGAAAGGAAAAGGAAAAAGAGAGAGAGAGATTGATGGATGGGAGAGGGGTGTGTCTCCCCACGTGGAGGGGAGTAGGTGGGGTTGGTGAGAAAAAGGAAGGAAAAGAAAGGAAAAGAAAGAAAGAAAGATTCAAAAAAATAATAATATAATAATAAGGTTGGAAAATCGACTGTCTCCGAAAAATCCCCAAAAATACCCGGAGGTGGAAAACGTCATCCTGATGAATAATATGAAATCGGTTTTCGGAAATAAAATCTCATTTTCAAATTAAAAATCCGGAAGTCAACCGCCGATACCGGTCTACACCGGGTCGGCCGGATTTTGATAAATTCTGAAAAATCCCAGAAAATGTATTAAAGAAGAAAATATGATTTTAAGACATAAAGTGAAAGCGGAATTCAGAAATTCAATTCCGTTTGTAAACTAAAAATCCTGGAATCAGTTAACTACCGACTCCGAAGGAATTTTCATAAAATCATAAAATCCTCAGAAAAAGAATGTAGGTAGAAAATATGATTCTAAGAAATAAAGTCTAAAGGACCATCATGAAATTCCTAGCTGTGTGTGAATTAAAATTCCTGGAATCGGTTATCTACCGACTCCGGTGGAATATCCATAAATTCGTAAAATCTTTAGAAAAAGGATTTAGGTAGGAAATATTACTCTAAGAAGAATCGTCTAAAGACTCTTCGAGAAATTCCAAGTGGTTTGTGAATTAAAAATCCGGGAATCGGTCAGCGGCACTGGCCGACACCGTTTTGAAGAAATTCATTTTAATTCAGGAAAAATATAGAAAATCATAGAAAATCTAATATATTAGAAAATAATATTTAAAACTAAAATCGGTCAAATCTAAGTACCGGAATATCCAAATCGAGTAATATACTATAATCGGGTTCCTGGTTCGGACTGGGACTGACTCCGAGTCCACGAATCCAAATCCAAGATAAAACAATCATATAAATAGCTCGTAATACAAAACAATTATCGAAGGTAAATCGAAAAATACGATCGAAAAATCTGAATACGTAACTAAGTACGTATTCCGGGAACGGGGTATTACAATCCACCCACCTTACAAAAATTGCGTCCTCGCAATTTCGTTAAGGGGCAAATTGAATACAAAGGGGACAAAGGCTGGAATTTATACTAATTAAGATATGAAGCACTATAGGTAGGGCTCTCAAGTCAACTGAATAATAATCATACTCTGCATTTCCGGCTGATGATGTCGTGGCTGTGTAATAAATCTTTAGAATAATGCTGAATAATACTGATGATGTCGTGGCTGTGAAATAAATGAATACTGATGATGTCGTGGCTGTGTAATAAAGAAAACCCCGAAAATCCTGAGCATAATAAAGAAGACCGATAATTAAGAATCCGACTGCTGTCCTCTGAAAGATAGCCAGATCAAGATCGATCTGGAGAATACCAAGCTTCATAGAATTGGCCGAAGAGATCACATAATAGCTTCCTTCTGAACCAGCCACTACCTCTCTAGTCTAGTCATATCTTAAAATAGTATAAGGCTTCATAAAACCAAAACAGGGAAAGGATAGGAAGGATTTAGGAATCAAAGGAAAGATAGTCAAGGAGGGATTTGAAATCAAAGGAAAGATAGTCAAGAAATAGATAACTCTGCACTTGCAGTTGGAATGTATAACCAAGACTCATGTATTCCAGTTGCAAATCTCTTTACCATTGATTTGCCTTCTGGACGTACTGAGGAGGTTAGAGCCTAAGCTCTGATACCAACCTGTAACGCCCCGATCCCGGCGATACGGGGACGTCACTGCAACGTATATACGTAGGTCAGAACTACCCTCCCGTATATACGCTAAGCATCAGTACAGACAAGAATCAGAGTACGGAAGCAAATGGTGCATTATACATTCCAACACATATATCCAATTACAGAATTATCACCAGATGTGATTACAATATTACAATAATATTATATCACTGATGCGCAAATGCGGGAATACAAGAGATATACAATATATATGAACAGTATAAAAGGAAGCTCACATACACGTATACAAGGAAAGTACAAGCATAAATAGAAAAAGGGCACTCACGAGTTTGCTAAGGAAAAACTCGAGAGGCACAGAGGGGGTCTGGAAGGATGGAACTCTGAAAGGCCTGCTGGGGATCCACGCTACCACTGCGCTACTCCGATCACACGCTCCTAGCTCCATGACCTGGACGTGAGAATCCAGGGGAGTCAAATAATACTCCCCAGGCGAGTGTAGAAGCAAAATCAAGTGGTGAAGCAGGGTGAGCACAATAATGCATATATCAAGTAGGAAATACTCAGGAGGTAGATAGGATAGAGCAAGTAAGAATAGACATGGCATGAGAATCATAAAACAGGAAATCCGAATAAAACCAATCCGAGCTACCAGGTAGTTATGACATAATACTCATAAAACATGAAATCCGATATAAAGTCCGGGAAAAGCAAATACGGTAAGGCACATCACGGATTCATAGCTATTTAAGATGTAGGCTTTGGTATGCGTCCCATTCCACATACCTCTACTTACAACTTAAAGAGCCGGTTATTATGACACTTTATTATTACTCGTCTAACCCATATATCTAGGTATGTGGCTCGGTGTACGGCCAACTCACATACATCCATATATAAGCAAGTCGAGGTTGTTATTGGAAACAGCGGTTGTATCAACGAACTATGTTTACAGTGGGTCCCGTGCATGCCCGGGACCACGGTCCAGGATTGTTCCGTTGCATGGAAACGGAAGCCAGCCGCAAGGCCAAACAGGAGGGACTTATGTATGCCCTTATCAATCAGGAATAAGGGAGCCAGCTCTCCCCTCGGTCCCCTGGAGTACCACAGGTCAGACCGGATATAAAGTGCACAACCTAATGCCACTGTAAACACGAACACATATCGATATCCGCATGTTTCCCCCGACCCAATACAAGTTGGTCTTTTTTAGGATTCATTAGTTTAATTATCACTTTACGGGAAAAACAGGAAATAGACATGATCAGGAATAAGGAGTACATAAGTACTATATAGTCAGGTCACTGCATGTAAAGCAGGAAAACAGGTCACTGATCATGACACAGAATCATAAGTCAAGGTCCCCGTAAAGATGATAATCACAAGTCAAATCATCATGCTGGGTGTCAAGTGATAGCATGACAGAGTGGTGATATTTAGTAAACAACCAAACATAACAAGAGATGGATAATAATCAGGTGGCAAGTTATGTCAAGAGATTGATAATAGTCTGGGTAAGTCAGGTCATAACCAGAGGGTCTAGCCAAATAGTAGTAGGTCAGGTGGTCAGGTGATAACACACTAGATGGTCAGGTGATATACATGTGTTAAAAGGAAGCATGCAACTAACTAGTCTGAAGTAATGGTATGGCAAGTGGTAACATAAAAGCAATGACCCAAAGTCCAACAAGTCCAACGACCACGAAGGGTCGGCCACGCATAGCATAAAGCAATAAAAGATATTAAGCATGAAATACAATACATGAAGACTAGAGCGAGAATACTATCATAATCAATGGAATGAGAAGCAAGAGGGTAGCGAGTGAGAACACTCGCCTGAGTCACCAATATACCGAAATATCCGTAATCCACTGAAGTTCGGGATGCGCCATAACCTGTGATATAAATATGTAGAGTGAAGAGGAGAGAGAAAGAGTTAGAGAGAGAAAGAGAGGTTTAGAGAGAGAAAGTCTAGAGAGAGAAAATGGGATTTTTAGAGAGAGTCTATTTAGAGAGAGAAAGTGAGATTTCTAGAGAGAGAATCTAGAGGGAGATTTCTAGAGAGAGAAAATCTAGAGTGAGAAAGAGTGATTTTTAGAAAGGGATAACCTAGAGAGAGAAAGAGTGATTTTTAGAGGGAGAAACCCTAGAGAGAGAAAGTGGAGGTTTTAGAGAGGGTCTAGGGAGGAGTTAGAGAGAGAAACTGAGGAGAGAGAGGGAGAGGAATTGTAGAGAGAGGAAGAGAGAGGAAGAGAGAGAGAGAAGGAAAGAGAGAGAAAGAGGAGAGAGAGAGAGCTGGAGAGAGAGAGCTAGAGTGAGAAAGAGAGGAGAGAGAAAGAGAGAGGAGAGAGAAACAGTGAGAGAGAGAGAGATCAAGAGAGAGAGAGAAAGAGAGAGCAGGATAGAGAGAGAAAGAGAAAGAGAGAGAGGAGAGAGAGAGAGAGCTAGAGTGAGAAAGAGAGGAGAGAGAAAGAGAGAGGAGAGAGAAACAGTGAGAGAGAGAGAGAGATAGGGGCTGCTCACGCAGCCCCCCTCCAGCGCAAGGAGGGCCCACTGGCCGTGGGCCCTGGGGACCTGGCCGGCCCTCTGCAAGCCAGGGGCCTTGCCGGCGGCGGTCCTGGCCGCCGGCGGCCCAACAGAGAGAAGAGAGGGAGAGAGAGTGGGGGGCAGTAGCCCCCCCCTTCACATGCACAGGGGGCTGGAAGCCCCCTGGCCGGGCGAGGCAGCCACCGCCGGCGGAGCGCCGGCGGGGCGCAGGAACTGGGGTGGCCGGGGGCCACCCCAGGGGAGAGACAGGGAGGGGGCAGCAGCCCCCTCCCCAACAGCCACGGCCAGGGCCACAGGCCCTGGCCGGGCTCTGGCCGGGCTCTGGCCGCGGCAGTGTGGCCAGAGGGGAAACGCCGAGGGCCCTCCGGCCCATCGGCGGCCGGCGCAGGCCAGGGGTGGCCAGCGGCCACCCCAACAGTGAGGGAGAGAGAGGGAGGAAAGAGAGGGGGAGAGAGGGAGATCTGAGAGAGAGAAAAGGGAGAGGGGGAAAACTGGCCCCCTTCTCCGGCCAGTGGCCGCCGGCGGCGGTCCTGGCCGCCGGCGAGGCCAACAGAGAGAGAGGGAGAGGGTCGGCGGCGGTCGCTGGGCGCCAGCAAGAGAGGAAGGAGAGAAGAGGGAAAAAGGAAAAAGGAAAAAGAAAAAAAGAAAAGGAAAAGAATAGAAAAGTAAGGAAAAAAGGAAAGAAAGGAAAAGGAAAAAGAGAGAGAGAGATTGATGGATGGGAGAGGGGTGTGTCTCCCCACGTGGAGGGGAGTAGGTGGGGTTGGTGAGAAAAAGGAAGGAAAAGAAAGGAAAAGAAAGAAAGAAAGATTCAAAAAAATAATAATATAATAATAAGGTTGGAAAATCGACTGTCTCCGAAAAATCCCCAAAAATACCCGGAGGTGGAAAATGTCATCCTGATGAATAATATGAAATCGGTTTTCGGAAATAAAATCTCATTTTCAAATTAAAAATCCGGAAGTCAACCGCCGATACCGGTCTACACCGGGTCGGCCGGATTTTGATAAATTCTGAAAAATCCCAGAAAATGTATTAAAGAAGAAAATATGATTTTAAGACATAAAGTGAAAGCGGAATTCAGAAATTCAATTCCGTTTGTAAACTAAAAATCCTGGAATCAGTTAACTACCGACTCCGAAGGAATTTTCATAAAATCATAAAATCCTCAGAAAAAGAATGTAGGTAGAAAATATGATTCTAAGAAATAAAGTCTAAAGGACCATCATGAAATTCCTAGCTGTGTGTGAATTAAAATTCCGGGAATCGGTTATCTACCGACTCCGGTGGAATATCCATAAATTCGTAAAATCTTTAGAAAAAGGATTTAGGTAGGAAATATTACTCTAAGAAGAATCGTCTAAAGACTCTTCGAGAAATTCCAAGTGGTTTGTGAATTAAAAATCCGGGAATCGGTCAGCGGCACTGGCCGACACCGGTTTTGAAGAAATTCATTTTAATTCAGGAAAAATATAGAAAATCATAGAAAATCTAATATATTAGAAAATAATATTTAAAACTAAAATCGGTCAAATCTAAGTACCGGAATATCCAAATCGAGTAATATACTATAATCGGGTTCCTGGTTCGGACTGGGACTGACTCCGAGTCCACGAATCCAAATCCAAGATAAAACAATCATATAAATAGTTCGTAATACAAAACAATTATCGAAGGTAAATCGAAAAATACGATCGAAAAATCTGAATACGTAACTAAGTACGTATTCCGGGAACGGGGTATTACAGTCCCCCTGTCAGCTAGATGTCCCGGTTTTAGGTTTTGGGTCCCTGATTTTGACAGAATCACCTCCAAAGTCAATGGCTATCTTTGTAGGCCTTTTAATCACCAATTAAATGGTGATTTGGCCTTCTTCTTCATTGCACACCATGGACCTAGAAACATGCAAGAGAGGTGTTTATTAGCAGAATTTAATATGAAATATAAATATGCAGTTTTAGAGACTAATCAACCCCTGAAGGAAGTAAAGACACCAACCATGATCAAATTCATCAAGCATCACGTGCTTTATCGCTTCGGTGTTCCCTAACAAATTGTCCACGATAACGGGCCTCAATTCGTCAGCCAAACATTCCAGTGATTCTGTAACAAATTTAAATTCAAAGTGTGTCATCAACGGCGTACTATCCAGCCGCTAGGCCTTGCAGAAGCCTTCAACAAGACTATTGGGAAGCTTCTCAAGAAGTTCGTCCTGAAGAGTCAACATGATTGGGACACTAAATTAGGTGAATGCTTATAGGCTTACCACACAACGGTGAGAACCCCGACAAAAGCCATGCCCTTTTTTTTGGTGTACAGATGTGAAGTTGTACTCCCACTGGAGATTCAAATCCCATCTCTGCGAGTTGCTATGACAACCATAATGGTAGATGAGAAAAAACATCGACTGCGCCTCCAGGAGTTGGAAGCTTTAGACGATAAATGTCTGCAAGCCCAACAACAAATTGAGCTCTATCAAGCTCGGATCTCCAGAGCCTTCAACAAGAAAATCAGAGAACGATTTTCAAGAAAGGTGACCTTGTTTTAGCAGTCAGAAGACCTAGGGTTATGACACATAAGATAAAAGAAAAGTTTCAGCTCAAATGGGAAGGACCATTTGTAGTGGAGTCAGTCTACTCAGATAGAGTATACCGTCTCATAACTCCAAATGGCGATCGCTAATGATACCGATCAACGGTAGATTCTAGAAGAAGTATTATCCTTAACAGGACTCTTCTCATAATCAGATTAGCATACACATCTGATCAAAACCTCCAGATCCAAGATGATTGGAAGAGCGCCAAAGAAGATCTCCTTCCTTCAACGGATCACATTATGGTCGATCGACACCAAATCGACCAAACATTGTTAGCATTACCATGCATGATGTTAATATCAAAGAGACAAAGTATGAAACTTCAGTTTTAGTCTTGTTTCTCCTATCTAGATTATCTATGAACATCTAAGGCCTCTGACGGCTAAAGGATAGAAGAAGTAGTGGCATTTAAGTCCAACAGAAAATTCTCGACAACTCATCATGCTGAGAGGAATATCATGACTAGCTCAACTCAAACGGTATTTGGCAAAGGCATATCAAATCTGTTGATAGTTGAGGGTTTGCAATCCTGAGGGACCTGATCCCGCTTTTCTCTCCAAAATCCCTTACAATTCCCATCCAAGGAATGGTGAGACCTCAAAAGAAGTTGTAATCGTTTCCTTAGTGAAAAATTACAAATCAAACATGTCAGTTAATATTATACCTCTGGCATACCCTACTGTTAAGTTAACATTATACGTCTAACAATGACTTCTTTCAATATCCTAGCGGATAAAATTTTGACTTGTTAATCCTCTTCGTTAGGATGGCAAGTTTACCAAATTGCTCAAATCGCAAAATCTCTCGGTCAAGTTAACATTACACCTCTGACCAAAATTGATCATATCGCAATATAAATCCCTGTTAAGTTAACACTACACCTATGATAATGATTCTCTCGATTTTTTCACTAAAAGGCGATGTTTAGTGCTAAGTTAATATCACACTTTTGGCATCTATTTCATTGTTAAGTTGATACTACACCTATGATAGTGATCCTCCCTCGAGCTTTCTTATCAAAGCTGAGATGTCAAATGTTAAGTTAATATCACACCTCTAGCATTCACCTCACTGTTAAGTCAACATTAAACCTATGACAACAATCTTCTCAGTTTTCTCAATGAAAATGAGATCTCTTTAGTGCTAAGTTAATATCACATCTCTAGCATTCACTTTCTTATCAAGTTAATATCACACCTCTGACAATTCAATTTGCTTCTAATTGCAAATCTTGACCCGTCACGTTAACATCACACCTCTGATGGTAAAAAATTTTCATAAATCTCCGGTAGATTTAATTCCACTTGTTATTCTCATCAATAGAATTGCAAGTCTACAAAATTCGTTCAAATCATGAATTCAACTTTTGTCAAGTTAATATCACACCTCTGACAGTAACCCTTTTCAAATTTCTCAAACGGAGTTTTCAAAACTTTGAGATGCTATGTTAATCGTCACCTCTAACAATCAAAGACAATCACTTTCGTTTGTCTAATTTTCAAACACAAAAAAAAAAGTTAAGACAAGACGGATGCAAAATTATCACTTTTATTTATATCAAAAATGTAGAAGTGCTACAGACGCTCTTTTGTTTAAACAAGATAAAGCGTTTAAAAAGGAACAAAAAGTTATTCCCGCCCACTGAGGGACTTTATTTGGTCCTTGAGACGCTGAATGTCTCGTTCGCGCACCGCCTCAATCTCAGCCAGGCCCGGCCCTCAACTCCTCGTCAGATAAAAGCTCTTTTGCACCCAATTGTGCCTGAAGAGCTTCCAATTTTGAGGTGTAATAATCAAGCGCTTTCTGCATCCGCCTCGCGGTCTCAAACTCCTCCACCCTCCTTTTCTCATTGGCAAGTTTTATCTCGTGATCTAGAATTAAGGCTTGCGCCTTAGCAATCGCCACGCGAGCACTTGCAATGACATCCTCCATAGCTTTGGAAATGACTTCAGACTGATGGATGTCATCAGTTAAGCCTTGATAGCTGATTCTGAAAATATCAATATGACGGATGCACTCAGCTATCTGTTCTTCAATCTCCATCTGCTCCTCCTCCTGGTTGATATGAAGGTCCTCTGACGCCCTTTGAGCATCAGCAGTTGGATTGGCTCTCTCTAGGTTCCTAAGATCATTCGAATATATACCCAACTGCTCAACTAATGCCTGGTACACTACTGCATAATAAAAACCTCCAGTTTGTCTGATATTTTCAACTTGATTCTTGAGTGATCGAATAAATTCGAAAGGACTCTGCCCAGAGAGTATCAATTTAATGCAATACCTCATCATCACAAAGAATTGCCCCACTATTTAGAGGGTAAGTTCTTCCATGATGCCCGTGATCGGTGCCGGTAGAGTGGTTCTTCATCCATTCTCTACAATGGTGGTAGTGGTACCCTCGTGAAGAGGAAGTGGCGCATTCGTCCCTCCAAGGAGTACAGGCATAAGCTGAACTATTAATTCTCTCATTTCTGATGTCACCTCAAGATTTATAGAAGTCAAAATTGTCACGGCTTCTTAAGTAGCTACCTTGATTTGGACTGATGCAGCTTGATTAGTCTCTAAAACTGCATATTTCATACCACATCTTTATATTTATTTAATATTAAATTCTGCTAATAATACCTCTCTTGCATGTTTCTAGGTCCATAGTGTGCAATGAAGAAGAAGATCCTAAATCACCATTTAATGGGTGATTAAAGGCCTAAAATATAGCCATTGACTTTGGAGAGCAGTTTCGTCAAAATCAGGGGTCCAAAACTAGAAACCGGAACAAGCAGCCGACAGGGGGACAAGTGGTCAGCGCGCAGCAGGCACACGTACAGCCACGTTTGCGGCCGCGCCCGTGCTTTGGGCCAGGGGTTGTCCCCCTGGCCCCTTTCCCCTACAACCCCTGGCCCCTTTCCCCTGGTGCCATAAATACCCAATGGGGTTCTGAAGAGGGGGATATCCAGAGAGTTTAGGATCTTTGTGTTAGTTTGTTTTTGGAGTTGTAGTTGTTGTATTTTCTTCTTCTTCTATTTTAGTTTAGCCATTATAGTGAAAGAGAGAGAGAGTGTGTACAAGTTGTATTTGAATGTGAAAAGTTTATACAAGTAATTACTTCTCTTTCTTCTTTCCATTTACTTTGTGTTTTCATTTGCGTCTATCTATTTGTTTTACTGAGCAACAAGAGGACAGCTTGATGTCTATTCTGAAGAGACATAGAGAAGCCATTGGATGGACAATGAAAGATATCAAGGGGATAAGTCTAGCAATAGTTCAACATAGAATTCACTTAACCGATGAAGCGGTTCCTAAAACCCACTCATGCAAGAGGCTGTAAAAATAGAAAATTTGAAATTATTAGACAATGGGACCATTTATCCCATTTCTGATAGTCAATGTGTTAGCCCGGTTCATGCGGTCCCTAAGAAAGCTGGTTTTACGGTGGTTGAGAATGTGCAGAAAGAGTTGGTACAAACAAGACTGCCTACCAAGGTTCGTGTTTGTATTAACTATAGAAAGTTGAATGCGACCACTCGTAAAGACCACTTCCCGCTACCCTTCATCGACCAAATGCTTGAACGATTGGTTGGACATGAGTACTATTGTTTCCTAAGTGGGTACTCGGGATACAATTAGATCCCCATTGCTGCGAAAGACCAGGAGAAGACTACGTTCACCTGCCCATTCGGAACCTTCACCTACCGCCGTATGCCCTTTGGATTGTGCAACGCTCCCGCGATATTCCAACGATGCATGCTCAGTTTGTTCTCTAACATGGTGGAACATGGTGGAACGTTTTCTTGAGATTTTCATGGATGACTTCTCCATCTGCGGAGATTCATTTAAATAATATCTTCATCATCTTGAGTTGGTTCTGCAAAGATGCAAGAAAAAAAACCTAACTCTGAACTGGGAGAAATGTCATTTCATGGTGAGACAGGGGATTGTCTTAGACCATGAGATTTCTAGGAGAGGAATTGAAGTGGACAACGTAAAAGTAGAAGTGATTACTAAGATTCCACGCCCTAAAAGCATCAATGATATCAGATCCTTTCTAGGGCATGCTGGTTATACCGACGGTTCATTAAAGATTTTAGCAAAATTGCTAGGCCCTTAACCAACCTGCTCGCAAAGGACGTGCCCTTTGATTTTAACGATGAATGTTTCAAGTCATGGGAGAAGCTTAAGCTTGACCTTGTATCTATGCCTATTATTTCTGATCCTGATTGGGCACAACCGTTTGAAATCATGTGCGATGCCTCCGATTTTGCTATTGGCTCTATTCTCGGACAGCGCATCGACAATAGCCAGCACATGATCTACTACTCGAGTAGGACCCTGAATGACACCCAACAAAATTACACAACGACCGAGAAGGAATTCTTGGCTGTTGTCTTTACGTTAGAAAAGTTTCGGCCATACTTGTTAGGATCAAAGACAGTGATTTTCATGGATCACTCAGCATTGAAATACCTCATGACTAAGAAGGAAGCAAAAGCCCGATTGATTCGGTGGATCCTTTTACTTCAAGAATTTGACCTGTAAATTCGGGATAAACGAGGTGTAGAAAATGTGGTACCTGATCATCTGTCAAGAATTTCAAATGCACCAAAAATACAAAGTCCGATCAACGAGGATTTCCCAGATGAGCACGTCCCGGCCATTTTTAAAGAACTATGGTATGCGGATATAGTCAATTACTTGGCCACCGGATAATTACCCCCGACTGGACAAAGCAAGACCAGTGTCATTTCTTTACCCAAGTATGGTACTTCTTCTGGGAAGAGCCGTATCTTTTTAAGTATTGTCCCGACCAAATTATTCGACGATGCATACTGTAGACTGTCTAAAAATCATTTGAAGACAAGTCATCAGAAAACAGAGTCCAAACTCCAGACGCAAAGCGGCACGGCCACTAGCGCAGCATCAAGACGTGAAAGTTGAAACCCGCATCTTAATAACCCCGCATCTTAATAACCAAGACGTAGAGCTCGAAAGCCGCGTCTTAGCACCACTATAGTACCAAGATGCAAGGGTCAAAACCTGCGTCTCTGCCTTACTGCAGTGGCCAAAATGCAGAGCTTGGAACTTGCATCTCAGACATCCTACCCAGACGCAGAGTCCGAAGCTCGCGTCACACTTGAAGCTTAACGCAGAACTGGGAGTTCGCGTTTCTGAAGCATTACTTCAGCGACAAAATGAGAGGCTCAAAGCCCGCATTTCGGTTATAACTGCCCTCATTACTGGGTCAATTACTGCCCACGTAATGAGGGAGTTAACCCCCATTATGGAGTATTTTTAGGGGACACTTTTATCCCCTGAAACCTCTATAAATAGCCCAGTTTGCTATGGATGAGGGGTTGGAAAAATCTGGTCAGAAGAACTTCGGTTGCAAGCCGTAAAAGGACCAAGATCTCCAGCTAAAAGCAAAAGAGAATTCAACTCTTCTAACAACTTGTTGCGTACAAGTTTGTTTTTGCTTACGGTCTCTTTGAGATTCTTATTGGACAGAAGCTGTGTTACTTCATCCACCATCCAAAGAGAAGATTTCCAAGAGGTCTTGACGTTCACCCGGTCAACGAAAAACAAGATTCACTTTCTATCGCCACATCAAGAACCCAGCACTAAACAAAGGGGAGATTTGAGCTTAAATTTCTTCCCTCTCTTGTAACCGAATTATTGATCTGTTGTAATTTTCTTTATAATCAAATAAAGAATTTACACACCCCTTCAATTTTCCTACCAAACAAGAGATGTCGACTCTGCTGGGGTTCACTTTCTCTACCGATGAGCAAGTCGTGGCGTAAGGTGACGTCACCTATATGGGAAAAATAGTCGAATCACTTATTATGGAGTTCGACCAGGTAAAGTATGACGAGTTCCTCTCTTCCGGCTCCAAGATCCCTAGGGCGCGGCAGTACCGCAAGGTCTCCTCGGGGATCCGCTCTTAAGTCCGCTCTGAGATCCCTTCAGATGTGATTGACAAGAAGAGTGCCATGGCTAACAACATCACACGTATCACCCGCGTTAAAGTCTCCCACGAGACCCGCGAGGTTAGTGTTGCTGATATTTAGCCTGTTCATGCCCGTCCTCTTCCTCAATTTCAGGTTACCGAGTGTTCCCGGCAACCGTACGGTGTAACCGAAACGCTAAATGTCGACAGAGATAACGCGCGCGTCAACTACAGGCGCAAGAAGCTGGAACAACTATCTGTCCAGCAGATATAGAACGCGAGGCTTAAGCCTGCGTCTCTTCTAAGTTACGTCAGACGCTGCGGATGGAGACCAAAATGCGAAGCCCAACAGACTTGCGTTTCTGAGACTTCACTTCCCAAACGCGACGTTCAGCAGCGCGAGGGCTATGCTTCTTCTCAGAGACACAAGACCCGCGTCTCTACAACCAGACGCAGAATTGAGAAAGTCCACGTGTCTCAACTGTCGCTAACCAAATGCGACAATCAGCAACGTGAGGTCCGCGTCTCTGCTCAGCAGAGGCACGGACCCACGTTTTAAAGTCAAAACGCAAGAGCTGCGTCTGTTCTACACAACGTGAGCTCCGCGTTTCTGAACCCTGCGTCTCAGATTCTCGACGTAAAGGTGGCTCTCAGAAGATGAAAAGCCCTCGACAACCCGAGGCCAATCTCTTTGATCCCCCTCCGATGGATCTAAGAGATTATTTGACAAAGAAAAGGAGTGCTAATCAGATCACTCTGTCTTGTTGCTGTGAACGGCTCATCACGGCAATGCTCTCTAAATGCAGCTGCAGCTCACATACAAGCAAACAATCGGTATTCAAACGATTGGCCTCGACCTCCCGATCAGCTAAGAGGTGTCGCTTCCACAGAAGGGAATCCTTCTCTGACATGGAGTACCCTGAAGTCACTGCAAACATGGCAAGTAGAAGTAGGGGAAAACAACTGGCGGTCAGCTCCGACGAGTCTGACACGGAACCAGAAGGAGTGTACCAGCATACTCGCACTTGGGCTGGTGCGGTCGCCCCAATCAACTACAGTGCCCTAACTCGGGGCATTGAAGTAAGTGAATCACACTCCGCCATTGCAGAATCGCAGGCCTCGAAGTCTTCCATAGAGAAAGAAGCCTTTGCGTAGATGATAAATACTCCCAAGGAGACGGCCAGACGCTTTGAACAACAAGCTCAGGTCCAGAGGGAACAATTCGATATGATTCGTGCTCAACAAGAATCTATCGATACCCTCAAGTAGATACTTACACAGTTGCTCGAAGACAAGATGAAGTCAACCGACAAAGCTTCTTCTAAGAAGTCTAAAGGCAAACGGAAAGAAGGAGAAAGCTCATCTTCCGTACATATCGAGGAGAAGGAGCAATCTAATTCCGAGTCGTCTAAATCCTCGTCTAAAGAGGAAGGTAACCCGGAGAATAGGGGTATTCATTCAAAAAGAATGAGTCAATTGGAGCAGCCTCTGGAAGCCCTTACCAACCGGAAAGGCCTTCAAGAAGCAGGAGTGGTCCGGCTATATCCGACCGAGTGGAACCTTGTTCCGTACCCTCCTAAGTTAAAAGCTACGACCTTACAGGCTTTCGACGGCAAAGGGTCACTGAACCAACACATCTACTACTTTAAGTCTCAGATAGGAAATGTAGTAGATAATGATACCATCTTGGCACGTTTGTTCATCGGCACTCTAAAAGGGCTTGCCTTTGAATAGTTCATTAAACTCTCAGAAGGCTCCATCAAAAACTGGGGTGATTTGGAAAAGCTCTTCCTGACACGCTTCTTTGAAGACGACTCGAAAATTAAAATGCCTACTCTCCTGGCAATAAAGCAGCGAAAGGGAGAGTCAATCAAAATTTTTATGGAGAGATTTCGGAATATGTCGCTCCGATGTCCTAGCGGAATGACCCAGGCCACCCTAGTAGAAACATGCCGCTACAATCTACAAACTTCACTCCTAGACCAGATAGGGGTTGCTGAAAATCGCATCTGAAAGCAATTGGTCCAATAAGGTGAACAGGCTGAAGAAATTGTCGCCAAGGTTTGGGCAGAAGAAAATAAGCCCCGACCCAAAAAGTCGACAAGGCGCGCGCCAGAAATACCTTTTCAATCAAAAAGAAAGGATACATTAGCAACAGAGACAAAATCTCCCGTCAAACCTCGGCCGGCCAGGGGAGGTGGTTCTTCAAGTCAGCCATGCACCAACAAGCAGTACGCTTTCAAGGACGAACACGTCGATTCATTATTCAAGTTGCTTAACAAGAGCAACAGATTGAAGCTTCCTGAAGCTAGACGTCCTGAGGAAGTCAGCAAGTCCGACAATCCTAATTACTGCCTGTATCATAGGATGCTAGGGCACCCCACCAAGAGCTATTATGTCTTCAAAGAATTCTTCAAGCTCTGATCGATGCAGAAGTGCTAAAGCTTCGTCCAGAGCAGAAGAAAGTGATGGTTAATATGACATCATTTCTTCAGTTTGGAAAATAGCCTCCAGCACCGTTCAGAGTAGTTCCCATCCCAAAAGGAGAATTAAGAATGATCAATACGGACCCACATCCTCAGCAGGAGAAAGGTCTTGTACCTATCCCTACACCTCAGGGAGAAATTATGTGGGTTCATCCCGATCTTGTGGCTGGCCAACAGTGGACTACTGTTACCAACAGAAAGTCCAAAGGTAAGGTGAAAGCTTCGTCCTGCAACATGGTGTGCGCTTCTTCCCGGGAAGCAGAAACCGATGTTCCCTCACTAACCGATTCGAAAGAGAAAACAATCGTCCTTGCCACAGAACTCAATAAACCGCTCGTGACAGAAACTCGTTCGGGTCAGTCATATTTAAAGAAGTACAACGAGATAGTGGCAAGCCCTCCTAAATCTACTGCAGAGTCAGTCAAGCCCTCCGCGAAGCAACTGGTAGAGAAGCAGAAAGAGCTTCGATTTTTCAAGGCTCTCCCAAAGGACAACACGGAAGGATCCACAACACCTTACCACTTTGACGTCATGGCTCAATTGGCCAATATCCCGATCAGAATCACCCTTTACGAGCTCCTGAGACTATCAAAGTCAACAAGAGAAGCTCTAAGGGAAACCCTATCTGATGCTGAGGTCTTCATGGCCCAAATCCCGGCTGGATCACAGGAGGAAGATGTAGAGGATTGCCTCCATGCCTCCCAACCTTCACGTCAGACGACATGCAGGTTAAGGGGAAACAAGATCGGCCTTTGTACTTTACAGGGTACATTGGATCGTCTGAAGTGAGCCGCATTCAGGTAGATCCAGGATCCGCGTTGAGCATCATGCCTCGCCGGGTCATGCAGCACTTAGGGATCCCCACCCACCGATTGAGCGTCACCCAAACTACCATCTATGGTTTCAACGCCAATGGTACGCGCCCAATGGGGAAGATCAAGCTCAAATGTCAGATCGGGGACCTAAGATCTGAAGTGACGTGCTATGTAATCGACACTGACACTTCGTACAATTTGCTGCTCGGACGACCATGGATTCATCGTAATTCCATCGTCCCCTCCACTCTCTATCAAGTCATGAAGACTCTCTATCAAGTCATGAAGTACATCGACGAAAGTGGGAAAGTTCAGACGTTGATTGCCAAAAGGTACCCGTTCAAGGGAGTAGAGAACTATTTCACGGACTCCCTCCTATACTGAGATTCTCTGAAATGAACGAAAATCCATAGCCAGAGGAACCAGACTCTGGTAATGAAGCTGACACTGAGCCAGAGACGGAAGAAGAATGCATCTGGGAATTAAACCCACTTGTAACGAGCATTAATAAGCTCAATGTTAATAACACCGCCGATGATGTAGGCGAGTGGTATATCAATGAAGAGTTGGATTTGGCTTACTTTTATGTGTTTGCTTCTGATTCAGTGCCATCAGACACTAGTACCGAGGTGGATAATGACCCCTGGTCGGCAATGGATGCTCTGACATCATTGCATGTACCAATAAAGTCATCCCTCAAAACGTACCAAGATGTCGGTGATGCGTAAGAATCAGTATTCATGGTCCCAGCAAGACGCAAAGGCCAAAAACCAATTTTTTTCGGGAGAATTAAATCCGAATTGATGTCTTGCAAAGACTCAGAAAGCGAGAATGAATCCCCCCAGTTCTTTTATTATGAGCCAAATGTACTCAGAATGATGGAGGGCATGGGGTATGATCTAATAAATGGTCCTGGTTTGAACTTCGGCAAAGGAAGAAGAACGCTACTTTGATCTTTCGTTTCGAAATGGAAGACCCCTAATTATTATCATCGAACTCGCAGAGGATTGGGCTATGTGTCAACTCTGATCTAGTCAACCTTTGAGTCTGAAGAGTCATTATACCATAATTACTCATCGGGTACGTTATCGTGAGAGTCAGATGTTAGTGTCAGCAACGTCTTCGGAGAACTTCCAGTAAACATGGTTTCAACAAGCCACCTGGAAGACGGAGATGATGAAATGATCCAGTTTGATACAGATCCTTAGATCAAACACCTAATGTAATGCCCCGATCCGGCGGGTACGGAGACGTTACTGCGACGTATATACGCAGGTCAGAAATACCCTCACGTATATACGCTAAGCATCAGTACAGGCAAGAATCAGAGTACGGAAGTAAGTGGTGCATTATACATTCCAACATATGAGTACAATTACAAAGTTATCACCAGAGGTGATCCAATATTACATGAATATTGCATCACTGATATGCGCAATTGCGAGATTACAAAGAGATGTACAAGTATGAACAGTACAAAAACAGGCTCAGAGTCATAACAGGAAAACTCTAGAGCCGCACAAGGGGGCCTGGAAGAATAGAGCTCTCAACGGTCTGCTGGAGATCCACGCTACCGCTGCGCCACTCTGATCAACAACTGGGGGAATCCACACGCTCCAAGCTCCAAGACCTGGACATGAGGATCCAGGGAGTCAGATAGAACTCCCCAGGCGAGTGGTGATACGAATGCCAAGTGGCGAACAAAGATAAAAACATGGTATAATACAATAAGAGCAGGAGACTGGTGGAATAGAATATAAGTGAAAAGGCAGGACATGAACAGGTATAATATAATAATCATAAAACCGAAAATCCGAAGTAAAAACCTGATGAAAGCATTCGTGGCAAATCACACAACGGTCATAACAGGAGTACATAACAGGCATAACATGAATCATAACAAGCATAACGGGAGTTCATAACAGGCATAACAGGATACATAGTTGGCATCTTTTATTATTATTACTCGTCTAACCCATATATCTAGGTATGTGTCTTGGTGTACATCCCAACACACATACATCCATATATAAGCAAGCCGAGGTTCGTTACTGGAAGCTGATGAAGAACTGATAGCTCATACTTATAGTAGTTCCCGTCCGCCCGGGACACAGCCATTTGGGGGCCTTAAATCCCCCTAACACGCATCTTCTGGGGGCCTGAAATCCCCCTAACACGAATCGTCAGTTTTGGTATTCACTACTATAAGCAAGGCACCATACCGGCATTCATCACTTCCTCCCATTCCCGTGCAAGTTATCCTTTTTTATGGCTTATTAAACATAATTATCAGATTACGGGAATGAGTAGGATCATAACTGGTTATAACAGGAGTACATAACAGGCATAACTGGAGTTCATAACAGGCATAACTGGAGTTCATAACAGGAGATCTGGTACCACATTCCCGTAATATGATAATCATGGGTAGAGAGTTAATCATAACAGGTATCAGGTCTCAACATGCCAATGACAAGTGATCAGGCAGGTGACAGGTAATAAGTCATGTCATAATAAGGAACAGGTGCCAAGTTGCAGCATATCAGGTGTCAAGTACGATACAGGCAGGTGTCAGGTATTAGCATGTCAAGTGTTAACATATCGGGCATGTACTTGTCAAGTGATAGAATAGTAGTTGAACACAATCAAAGAAAGTGTTAGTTCCAAACAGCATAAATCATGAATAATACAAGTCGACCAGATGAAATGGGAAAGCCAAGAGGAAAGCGAGAACACTCGCCTAAATCCTCAGAAAATATAGTGAAATCCCCGATCTCCGGAATCCAGGAAATCAACACGTCAAGGCGTTAGAGAGAAAGTGATAGAGAGAGGAGGAAATCAAGAGAGAGAGAGAATGAGAGAGAGGAGAGAGAATTAGAGAGAGAAGTCCATGGAAAGAGAGAGTGTACAGGGAGAGAGAGATTGTACAGGGGGACGCGGGTTGAGGGTGAGACGCGGGAGTCGCAGACGCGGGAGTCGCGTCGCAAAGGTGCCACAAACGCAGGGTTCGAGACCCGCATTCAAGTCAGGACACGAGGAGAACGCGGACGCGGACGTGGGTTCTGCGTCGCGTTAACACAAGAAGAACACAAACGCGGGAATGGGATCCGCGTTGCGTTGACATGAGAAGGTCACAGACGCGGGCATGAGCTCCGCGTCGTGTCGATGCAAGAACGCGAAGGTCGCGTTATACAAATGCCAAGAACGCGAAGACTCGCGTTAGGAATTGCCTGGACGCGGGAGTGAGATCCGCGTTAGCAATATACAGAGGGAGAGAGGAAGGGAAAGGTGATGTTGGAAGTTTAAGTAGTGGAGATGGAGGTGATGTTGTGATGGTGAAAGTGATGGTGGAAGTGAAGATGGTGGTGGAAAATAGTAGAGGTGATGGTGATGTTAGTTGTTGTCGTTGTAATCGTCAACGTAATGATTATCGGAATAATCGTGAATGATTACCGGAATAATCATCGGAGATGTTACCGACGAAGAAGAGCTCGGCCCCAATCCAAAGGAGGTGGCCGGCCCTTGAAAAGATGATGGGGTGGTAGCCGGCCATGGCCGGAGGTGGCCGGAATCCGGTAAGCCAAGCCCAAGCCCAAGCAAATTGTGGGGTGCAAGTGTAGTTCATATGGTGAAAATGGAGTTGTTGTTGTTGTTGGAAATGGAGGAGGAGATGGAGGAGAAAGAGGTGGTGGTATTGGTGGAAGAAATGGTGGTGAAAATGGAGGGAAAATGGTGGAGAAATGGGTGGCCAAAGGAGCTTGGTGGCTGCTGTTATGCTGCCATGCTCTCTGGAAACAAAGAAGAAGAAGAGAGGAAAAAGAATGAATGAAGGAGAGAGAAGGAGTGGGGTATTTATATAAGGGAATAAGATTATTATATTGTGTGGCCATTCTCCTATCATGAAGAGACTTGCGTCTCCATGCCAATTGTTGTGTCTCCATTAAATGGAAACCCCGTCTGGCCAAATGAACTGGACGCGGGGAAAAATCCGCGTCTAGGAGAATAAACGCGAGTTTCGCGTTTAACAAAGGACAAAAGTCATAATGACTTGATTGGAATTGATTAGTAGTGCATTAAATGCAGCATGGAGAGGATCTCTGCATTAAATGCAGAATCATAGGTTGGTGAAACTCGCGTCTAGCGAGGAGAGAGAAAAGTGGAAAAATATCTGGGTACTATTCCGGTATCTGGGAAAACACCGAAAACTCCGGAAAAGTCCAAAAAATAAAGTAGCTTGGAAAGCCTCCCAAAAATTCTCAAAAATAATAAATATTATATAAAGATTTTTGGTGAAATCAATTTTCAGAAATTCAATCCCATTTTCAAAATAAAAATCCTGAAGTCAACCGTTAATATCGGTCTACACCGGGTCGGCCGGATTTTGATAAAATCAGAAAATTCTCAGAAAAAGTATTTAGATAGAAAATATGATTTTAAGAAGTTATAGAAAAGCCGTTTCTTAAAATTCAACTCCGTTTGTAAATTAAAAATCTGGGAATCGGTCAGCGGTATCGGTCGACCCCGGTTTTGAAGAATTTCAATTTAATTCTGAAAAATTTCAGAAAATTATAGAAAATCTAAAATATTAGAAAATGATGTTTAAAACTGAAATCGGTCAAATTGGAATATCAGAAAGACTAAATCGAGTAATAACCTGAGATCGGGTCCCTGGTTCAGACTAGAGCTGAATCCGAGTCCACGAATCCGGATCCAAGACAAAACAATCATATAAACAATTCATAATACAAAATAAATACAGGAAGTAAATCAAAAAATACGATCGAGAAATCTGAATACGCAACTAAGTACGTATTCCGGGAGCGGGGTGTTACACCAAACACCCTATGGGATATTCGCTTCGAACAATGCGAACCACCCACGGAAGATAAGGTCACCCAGATTAATCTGGGAGATGAGGCTAATCCTAAGCCCATCTTTATAAGCGAAAGCCTATCACCCTCCAGGAAAGAAGATTTAATATCTCTTGTGTGAGAGTATATAGATGTTTTTGCTTGAAATTACGAGAAAATGCCTGGGCTTGATCCTCGAGTGGCTATGCATCGCCTTAACATTAATTCAGACGTGAAGCCAGTCAAACAGCAACAGCGACAGTTTCGTCCAGAAATAATGAAAGCAATCCAGTCGGAAGTTAAAAAGCTTATAGACTCTGGCTTCATTAGGGAGGAGCAACACCCTGATTGGGTAGCCAATATCGTCCCCGTTACCAAGAAAAACAGGAAGATCTGAATTTGCATCGATTTTCGTGATCTAAATGAAGCCTGTCCCAAAGACGAATTCCCTCTCCCAATCACGGATGTCGTGATTGACAATACATGCGGGTTTGAACGAATGTCCTTTATGGATGGATTCTCAGGGTACAATCAAATCTAAATGCACCCTGATGATGAAAAGCATACTTCTTTCAGGACACCACTAGGGGTATATTGCTATACTGTCATGCCCTTCCGACTGAAGAACGCGGGGGCAACATATCAGAGAGCTATGAATGCAATTTTTCACAAACACATGCGTAAAACAGTGGAATGCTACATCGACGATATTGCAGTGAAAAGCAGCGCCAAGGGCGACCACATAGCAGATCTGAAGACAGTTTTTAAAATCATGCGGGCACATCAGTTAAAGATGAACCACACCAAATCTTTCTTGGGGGTAGCCAGCGGTAAATTTCTAGGGTTTGTGGTGACATCCAAAGGAATTCACTTAGACTCAGAAAAAGTTCGTGTTATCCAGGAGATGCAACCTCCAAGGAATCTTAGGGAGCTTAGAGGATTGTAAGGGCGATTAGCGTACATCTGGAGGTTTATCTCAAATCTCTCCGGAAGATGCCAACCCTTCACCAAATTAATGAAGAAGGGCATCTCATTCATCTGGGACGATGCTTGCCAATAAACATTCGAGGAAATCAAACGATACCTTACGCAACCACCCATCCTTACAGCTCTGATTTCAGGAAAACCTTTCCTGATATATGTTCGAGCGATGGATCATTCCTTAGGAGCTTTACTAGCCCAGAATAATGATCAGGGACATGAGCATGCAATCTACTATCTAAGCAGAACTATGATCGTAGCCGAACATCAGTATAACTCGATCGAAAAGGAATGTTTGGCGTTGGTGTTCCCCGTCCAGAAAATGCGACACTACTTGGTGGGCCAAACTATAAATGTTATATCAAAAGTCAACCCTTTGAGGTTGCTCATGACAAAGCCATCGTCGCTAAATGGTCGACTGGTAAAATGGGCCATACTGCTCTCCCAATATGAGATGCGCTTTCTGATGCAAAAAGCCATGAAGGGACAAGTGATGGTAGATTTCCTGGCTGAACATCTAGATCCGAGAGCGACCGAACTTTATGAGGATCTCCCAGACGAGGTCGCTAAAGTTTATCTGACCCAGACATTTTTCGAAGGACAGGTGTGGCAACTCTTCTTCAACGGTGCATTGAGAATAGGTCCGCAAGGGCATGTCATAGCAGAAATGAGGGTAGTACTGGTCTCTCCATAGAACTACGTGATCCCTCGTGCATTCTAATTAACCGAGCCATGCTCCAACAATGTAGCGGAATACAATGCCCTCTTGATTGGGATGCAAATCGCCGATGAGATTGGCGTTAAAAATCTCGAAGCATACGGTGACTCTAAACTCATCGTTAAACAAGTTCGTGGAGAGTACGAAGTCAGGCACGAAGACTTAGTACCCTATTTCAACGCAACTATCTCTATGGCCGAAAGGTTCAAAAACTTTTACATCGATCATGTACCACGCTAGCAAAATACGCACGCAGATGCACTAGCATCTCTTGTTACCTCCTTAGCCCTTCCAGCTGGAGTAGTAGAGAAAATACTTGTCTACAACCACAACTTGTATTGCCCAAGAACCGCTTTTGAAGATCACCAAAAGCTAACAGGAGACTGTCAAGCCAAATAAGCTTTAGAGACTTCAACAGGTCCAGAACTCAGGGATTGGTGATTCTCATACATCGACTATGCATTGTATGACATCCTGATGATCCCAAAGAGGCGGCTGTCATTAGAAGGAAAGCCTCCAAATTCTACTATAATGCGATCATGCGAACACTGTATCGTCGATCGCATGATGGGATCCTCCTCCGCTGTTTGTCGCAAAAGGAGGCACAGGAAGTAATCAAAGAAGAGCATGATGGCATGTGAGGAGCTCATCAGTCTGGTCCGAAGCTTAGGGATCGACTCCGAAGACTGGGATATTATTGGCCTAAGATGTCCCTGACGCCATCACTTTTGCTAAACGATGTCACGCCTGTCAGGTCCATGATGACTTCATCCATCAAGAACCAGGATATATTCGCTCTACAACCTCAACCTGGCCATTTGAGATGTGGGGAATGGACATGGTTAGCCCTATCAGCCCACCTTCATCCAAAGGACATCGGTTCATTTTAACTATAACCGACTATTTCTCTAGATGGGCTGAAGCTATTCCCTGAAGGAGGTAAAAGTATCTGACGTGGTCAAATTCGTTAAACATCACGTCATTTACTGCTTTGGTGTACCATGACGGATTGTTCATGATAATGGGCCCCAATTCGTCAGTCACGCTTTTCAGAGGTTCTGTAACAAGTTCAGAATCCAGAGTGTGTCCTCAACGGCATACTACCCAGCCGCTAACGGCCTCGCAGAAGCTTTCAATAAGACTATTGAAAAACTTCTCAAGAAATTCATCTCGAAAAGCCAACGTGACTGGAACGACAAGTTAGGTGAATGCTTATGGGCCTATCGCACGACGGTTCGAACCCTGACGAAGGCTACACCTTTCTCCTTTGTATATGGGTGTGAAGCTGTACTCCCATTAGAAATTCAAATCCCATCTCTATGTGTCACCTTGACAGTAGAGATGACAAATGAGGAGAAGTATCGACTGCAACTCCAAGAGCTGGAGGCTTTGGACGATAAACGCCTGCAAGCTCAACAGCAAATCAAGCTCTATTAAGCTCGAATTACCAGAGTCTTCAACAAAAAAATTAAGGAGCGAACTTTCAAGAAAGGCGACCTTGTCTTAGCTGTTAGAAGACCTATGGTAATGA
Source organism: Agave tequilana (assembly GCA_038442645.1). Lineage (NCBI taxonomy): Eukaryota > Viridiplantae > Streptophyta > Magnoliopsida > Asparagales > Asparagaceae > Agave > Agave tequilana. The sequence continues at coordinate 123,229 of JAVJIF010007434.1, read as the reverse complement.
CGCATAAGACCAAAGAAAAATTCCAACTCAAATGGGAAGGACCATTTGTAGTAGAGTCGGTCTACTCAAATGGAGCATATCGCCTCATAACCTCAGACGGTGGTACGCTCATGATGCCAATCAACGGCAAATTCTTGAAGAAATACTATCCTTGATAGTACTCTTCTCCTGATTAGGTTAATACTACACCTCTGATCGAAGATGAACGCCAAAGAAAAGCTTTCTTCCTCCACTGGATCACATCACGGTCAATCAGTGTCAAGCTAATCAAGCTTTAGTTACATCATGATGCATGACGTAAAATTTGAAGAAGAAACAAAATGCAAGATTTCGGTTTTAGTTTAGTTACTCTTCTACTGAAATCTGACGCCTCCGACGGCTAAGGATAGAGAAAAATGTTGGCTTTTAAGTCCAACATAAATTTTTGACAACTTATCATGCTGAGGGGAATAGCATGGCTAGCCCAACTCAAACGGTAGTTGGTAAAGGCACATCAAATCCGTTGATAGCTGAGGGTTTGCTAAAAATCCTAAGAGACTTGGTCCCATCCTCTCCTCCAAAATCTCCTACCAATTCTCACCCACAGAATGGCAGGGCCACAAAAATTCCTGTGTTCATCTCTCTAATAAAATGAACTGGGATTTGTCTAGTTAATATTAAACCTCTGACAAATCAGATTTTTCAATCCCCAGTGGATTCGGTCAAGTTAATATTAAACCTCTGACAAACTAGATTTTCCAATCCCCAGTGGATTCAGTCAAGTTACTATTAAACCTCTGACAATAAAACTCATTAGAAATCCTCGCTGTTATGTTAATACTACACCTCTAACAGCAAATTTCCCATGTCTCAGGAAATTAACGATTGTCACGTTAATATTAAACTTCTGACAGTTCATTTTACTTTCCACCCAAAATTCCCTACCAATTCTCTTCCACAGAGTGGTAGGTTCAAAAATACAATCATTGCTATGTTAACACTACACCTCTGACAATGAAAATTTTCAACACTCACCAACGAGTACAAATTTCACTTGTCTCTCCTCTACATGGAGTCACAAGTCCTCAAAATTGCTCCTATCGCAAACTAATTCTTGTCAAGTTAAAATTACACCTCTGACATTCTAAATTTCACTTGTCAATTCTCATCAATAGAATGACAAGTCCTCAAAATTGCTCCTATCGCAAACTAATTTTTGTCAAGTTAAAAATTACACCTCTGACATTCCAAATTCCACTTGTTCTCATCAATAGAATGACAAGTCCTCAAAATTGCTCCTATCGCAAATCAATTCTTGTCAAGTTTAAAATTACACCTCTGACAAATTACTGTTAAGTTTAACACCACACCTCTAACAGTGATTAAATTGCTGCCAAGTTCAATATTAAACCTCTGACAGTTACTTTCCTTCAGGTTTCCATATCGAAGCTGAGATCAGCGATGCTAAGTTTAACATCACACCTCTAGCGTCCAGTTCATTGCTAAGTTCAACAATACATCTATAACAATGACTTTCCCTCGAACTTCCCTATCGAAGTTGAGATGATTAATGCCAAGTTTAAAATTACACATCTAGCATTACCTTTACTGCTAAGTTTAATATTACACCTATGACAGTGATGTTTTCAGTCTTCCCAAATGAAGCTGAAACTCCCATTGAGTCAGGTTAATATCACACCTCTGACCCACATTCCTGTCAAGTTAATATCACACCTCTGACAGTAATCTTGAATTCTCGAAATGAATTTTTCCCAACTTTGACTTGTTAAGTTAATTATCGTATTTCTAGCAAGTCAAGAGTTTCTACTTTTATGTGTCTGATTTTCAATACAAAAAAGGAAATCAAGACAAAGACCCTCAGAGCGCATGGTCTCAAAGGGAAATAGTCTAAATAATGGACTGTTAAGGGGGTGAGGCCTATTTATAGGCAAGCCATAAGGCTTACAATTAATGGCATAAAAAACAAAGCCATCAGCCTTAATTCCCGCACGAACATCAAGTCCAATAAGGAGCTGACGTGTGGATTTCCACTTCGGGAAACATCGAAGGACACAAGTCCCCAATCATCAACGCCGACTTGACATTAAAAGATCCAACACGATCTTTAAGATGGGCTGCATGTGATGCTTAGGAAGCGGCGTTAGGTGCAGACTCAAAGGTCGTGTCCACAAGTCCGCGACCTTTCATAAACCCGAGGGCTGCGTTCCTTTCATTCCTGCTGAAGAGTCCACAACCGCGTCTCCTGAAGTGGTCTAGAGCTGCGTCTCCTCAGTGAGTTGGGTCCACCTTCTATGACTATTCAGGGATTGTGTCTTGAGTTCACACCCATTCACAAGATTTGAAGGCTGCGTCCTGAACCTAAAGGCCGTGTCTCCTTTATCAAGAACACAGGTTCACACTTCAAGGTTGCGCCCTCTCAAGGGACCAGAGTTACGTCTCTATTGAGTCAGAGCTGCGTCCCTACCAACCAGCTGAAGACCCGCGTGTCATTCTTAAGGGGCCTAAAATCGCATCTTCACTGCAAATGAAAGCCGCGTCCCAATCATGAACTCAGTACAGCCTGAGTTTGCGCCCTCTCAAAGGACCAGAGTCGCATGTCTATTGAGTCAGAGCCGCGTCCCCACCAACTAGCTGAGACCCGTGAGTCATTCTTGAGGAACCCAAAATCGCATCTCCACTGCAAATGAGAGCCGCGTCTCGCTCAAGAACTCAGTGCAACCTGAGTTTATTATTCATGGTCGTACCCTAACAAAATGACTAAGAACTATGTTTTCACAAACAGTCAAGAAGTACGACTATGAAAACTGAGTTCATCCAGGCAGCAAAAGAGTCTGAAAGGATAAAGACGAGACAAAATTTGAGAACTTTTATTATTTGACTCAAAAATGATAAAAGTAACACAAACACTCTTATTCGACAGATGGAGTGTTACAAAAAATAGGACGTTATAAAAAAGAAGAAGAGTCTAATGATGACTCTTGAAAGACTGTTGTCTTTTATAGGCACAGTGATCCGCAGAGATGCGCGACGCATGTCTTGAGGCCTAATCCCTGCTCGACGCGTGGTATGCGTCTTAAATGCGACGCGAATTTCGCGCGTCAAAGGAAGGATGTCCCCTCAACTCCGCCGGACACATGGCAATCTCTGACTTCTTCATGGTTCAATTTCCGCATTAACAGTCAGTTCCTCGGGGCTTTCGTCCCTGAACGCCATCTCATGTATTCTTTTCCCAGAAGTCTTATCTGTTTCCCGTTTATATGAAAAAATATCTTCAAAGAACACAGCATCTCTAGATTCGATAATCATGTTTACATGAATATCTGGTATTTCTTATTTATGAACCAGAAATCTGTAGGCACTACTATTCAAGGCATAGCCTATGAATATGCAGTCCATAGTTTTTGCTCCTAACTTAGTCTTTTTAGGTAATGGTGCTAGCACCTTTGCAAGGCACCCCCACATTTTGAGGTAATGGTAGGAAGGTATCCTTCCATGCCAAATGGTATAAGACCAAGTTTCTTGTGGGGTATTCTATTTAGAATATAATTTGCAGTTAACAGAGCTTCCCCCCACAAGTTCTGCGGAGCTCCAGAACTTACGAGCATGGAATTGACCATCTCCTTCAAAGTTCTGTTCTTCCGTTCAGCAATTCCATTTTGCTGAGGAGTATATGGTGCTGTTGTTTGATGGATTATACCAAATTTAGCACATAACTCACTAAAATCATTTGATTCATATTCTCCGCCTCTATCGGATTTTAGAATCTTGATATTCTTGTTGAGTTGATTCTCATCTTCGGTTTTATATGTTATAAACATATTCATTGCCTCATCCTTACTGTTTAAAAGATACACATAACAGTATCTTGTACAGTCATCAATAAAAGTAATAAAATACTTTTTTCCGCCTCTAGTTGGCATAAACTTCAAGTCACACAGATCGCTATGAATTAACCCTAAAGGTTCTGTATTTCGATCAATTGAGTGAAACGAATTTTTCGCTAACTTGGCCTCAACACAAACCTCACACTTGCGAATTTCTTCCAAGTTGAGTTTAGGAATATATTCTAGATTAGACAAGTTCTTTAAAGACTTGTAATTTACATGCCTTAATCTAGCATGCCATAAAGTAGGAGACTTAAGCAAATAAACAGAAGTTTTTTCTTTATTTATAAGCTTTGGGTACAAATACACAGACTTTTTATCTACCACCGCAACATTAGCTTTAAAAAGTCCATCAACAAGATAACTCTTTCCCACATACATCCCTCCCTTAGTAAGTACAAATTTATCTGATTCAAAAACCATTCTAAATCCTTTCTTACTAAGTATTGATCCAGAGATCAGATTCTTGCGGATATCTGGAACATGTAGCACATCGTTCAGAGTAAGCTCTTTTCCAGATGTCCACTTCAGGATGACCTTGCCTTTTCCTTCAACCTTGGAGACGGCTGAGTTTCCCATGAATAGTTGCTCATCTTGCTCTAGTTTTTGATATTCAGAGAATAATAATTTCTCAGAGCAGATGTGCCGAGTAGCCCCAGTGTCTACCCACCAATCCGTATTGTTGGTTGTCAGATTCACTTCTGACACCACAGCTGAGAAGCTTGGCGACGCATGGTCGGTCAAGTTTGCCTGTGGATGGTTCTTCTTATTCTTTTTGAGACAGCTGCGACATTCATTCACCTTATGCCCTTCTTTGTTGCAGATGTAGTAGGTTCCCTTGAAGCAAATGTTCTTGCCTTCTTGGACCTTGCCTTTGTACCCCTGGAAAGTCTTCTTCCACTTTAAGCCTTTGGAAGTAGACGCTTTCCCCTTTGAGTCTTCGATTACATTGGCCTTGGCTTCATAGGAGTTCTTACTGCTCTTTTTCTCAGACTTTCGGTTATCCTCCTCAATTCGAAGCCTCACAATGAGATCTTCCAACTTCAGCTCTTTTCGCTTGTGCTTCAGGTAGTTCTTGAAATCTCTCCACGCAGGTGGGAGTTTCTCCACGATAGTAGCAACCTAAAAGGTTTCAGGTAGAATCATACCTTCAGCTTCTATCTCGTGCAAGATAAGTTGAAACTCTTGCACCTGACTGATTACAATTTTGTTGTCCACCATCTTGTACTCCAGAAATCGTCCTACGACGAACTTCTTGGTACCGGCATCCTCAGTCTTGTATTTCTTATCAAGACTGGCCCATAACTTCTTTGTCGTTGTGATAGGACTATAGACATTGTAAAGAGAGTCATCCAGTCCATTTAAAATATAGTTTCGGCAAAGGAAGTCACCTTGAGTCCATGCATCGACTGCAAGGACTGAGTCCCGATCAGTTCCAGGTTCTGGTGGATCTTCTTGCAGGAATTTAGCCAGATGCAGAGTGGTCAAGTAGAAGAGCGTCTTCTGTTGCCACCTCTTTAATTTTGTGCCATCAAATTTTTCTGGCTTCTCCGGCTTCGGGTTAGGAAGTGGAGTAGGCATCAAATCTTATAGCTGCATGTTTGGTGCCTTGCTTGAGCTATCTTGATTAGTCCCAGACATTTTCTGCAAGTTCAAGCAGAACAGAAGTAAGAAACTTCAATAATAATTGTCTTAAGATTGTTGGATCCTATACTCAATCTGACAACTAATCAATATCACTGAAATATCACTGATCTAATTGGCCAGGTTGGTTAATATCAGGTGGGTGGTTTTCCGTTCAATAGAACGTTCCTTAATTAAAGAACCACCTTTCAATTACCTTCCTTGGTTAAACACCAATTAGACTGGTATAAGTCAGTCTCAATATACTGAATATCAGTATATCCCCTGTATAAAGAAATTAATTCACTTATACAGTACCTAGAGTGAGGTACGTTTTGATCGAGTTTTTTTCTGCACACGAAATATAAAATATTAGATCTGAGAATTAAAGGTGTGCAAGTGCTCAATTCGAATCCGCTGTAGCAAGGCTATGCGGGTCGTGATCCTCAGGAGGGACTAGCGATGGAAGCGTTTGTAAGATTCTCTAAATTTTTTATTTATTTTATTAGTTATGATGGTATTTACAAGGAAGTGTGGTGAAAAGAATTTGAGAGAGATAGAGATAGAAATCTAAACTAAAGAAAGAAAGAAAGAAACACATACCTCTTCAGTCTGCTTACCTTTTGAACCGTTGCAATGATTTACCTTTTCTTGGAAGGCGTACAAGCATGGCGTATAGGATCGTCCGCCTTCTTAATCTACACTATGAAATAAAAGACAACTATGAAGACCTGTTCATCACCATAAGCCATCAAGGGCTCTTCTTCTGCTAGGTAGTCTCAAAGCAGTTGGTTCTCATGGTGGGCAAGACATTAGAGAGAAAATAGAAGAAAGCAAATACTGAGATACACAAGATTAAATAAGAACAAAAAACAAAAATAATAAAAGAACAAAAACAAACCTCGATTCGATTATTAAACAATGGTGGAAAAATAAAACTTACACCGACTGTCACCATCAGTACAAGTAGATCCCTTCCTCCATGAGAACATCATCTCCTCTTAGTTTACAAAAAGGAAAAATAAAAATTACAAAAGAGAAAAGAAAATCTAAACTAGAAGAAGAAAACCTAAAACCCTAGATTTGGCCCTCTGGCTCTGCCTCTGGACGCCCCTTCTCTGTTGCTCTGCAGGGGTATTTATAGGAGATATAGGAAGTAGAGTCCCAGTACAACTCCTCAACGAAAACGCAACGCCAACCGCCTCAGGATTGCCGCGGAAACGCGGCACTTTTGTAGCCAAATGCCACGCGCTTTCTCGCGTGGCATCCTCTGGTCCGTCCATCTGGGTTTATCCTTCTGGAAATTGTATCCTGACTCTTCATCTTGAGATTTCAGGATAACTTGGGAAGCAAGTTACCCTAGATCTCAAATCTTCCCATATCTTTTAAACGAAATTTGCTATCCTTCTTTGGCTTTTATCCTCATCCTGCAAGTGTTTAGGGTTGAATAGAAATCTATCCTTCCCTCTTCTTTGGTATTTGCAACTTTTGCCCTTAGTATTTGCAATTTTGGCAATTGATATTTGCAACTTTTACATTGGGCTTGAATATGGGCTTTTGGGCTTCTTTTTAGGCTTTATTTCTTTATTTTAATATTTCGAGGCCTGCACACAATAAATAATAAAATATTAGTAAATGTGCAGAATTATAGGAAAAAATATGAAAATGTGATGGTAAATATAATGATAAAAATGCACTTTTCACTACCAATCACACCCCCACACTTATCTTTTTGCTCGTCCTCGAGTAAAAATCAAAAAGAAAAAGAAAAACTAATCTAACCTAACTCACTTTCGTAGGAATCACGGTTGCACTTAGCATGTGCAACAAGCCGTTAAACCCCTAGGTTACCCTAGAGGACGAGTGTTGTCTCGTGAGGGTTTTCAGTGGATTACACCCACAAAATCCATAAAAAGGAAATATTTGAAATACTTTTGAAAAGACTAAGTAATCTATAAGTTTTTAGGATCCTCATTTTTATTCATTCTTAGACTTAGTCTTTATAAAGTAAATTGTTATCCATTTTAAGTAAGGGTCAAAATTGAATTTTTGTATAGTCTTTTTCGTTACCAAAAATCATATGCATCCTTATGAATTTTTACTAGGAATTCCTTAACTTGGACTCTCATGCCTCTTTATTATTATTATTATTTTTTTTCTCTTTTTTTTTATAACTCATCTAATTTTCTTTCGTGTAAGTATCAAGGCTTCTTGAGGCCCTTATACCTAACTAATTGACTATTAGATGTGTTAATATAATATTTTTTCTTTTTTTTTTAAAATGTATAACTCATCTAATTTTCTTTCGTGTAAGTATCAAGGCTTCTTGAGTCCCTCATACCTAACTAATTGACTCTTAGATGTGTTAATACATATCTCATATTTCTTAGTTTTATTAGGCTTTCTAATCCACCCATGTAGCGAATTTAAAGTCGATGACTCCCAAACCGGTTGGCTTTAGGGCACCAGGTGAGAAAACACCCCGCAGACTCAAATTCGAGTGAACTAGGCCCCAAAACTAAGGACTTTATTTTGTTTACTCACCTTTAGGCATGAATACTTATGCTTCTTGAAGCACATGTATCAGCTTAATTAGTGATTTTCTATTATATATATATATATATATATATGAGGCACAAAGGTCTTTGTCTTAGAATCCTAGATATGCATTAGGTATGCAAATTTCATTAAGATAAAAATTAAGACTAATTAATTATTCAATTTCTCCTCCTATACCTAAAATTTAAACAATTTATTTATTTTGACCAAGTTTTGAGAAATCCTAATCATGATTTTCCTAATTCTTAAGATTAACTTAGATTTCTTTCAAAAGATAAGTCAAAATATTGTCCTGTTTATAAGTTTTTTTTCAGAATTTTTTTTTTAGCAGATTTTTGTTAGTTTCTACCTATGTTAGTATGTTAGTAAAGCCCACCCCCACACTTATCTCATGCATTGTCCTCAATGTATGAATGAATGCATATATGCATGAAAAAGAACAAGGGAAGGCAGAAGTTACCTTAAGGTGGTGGTTCCGGTGGTGGTCTAATTGGTCCACGAAATGCGGCCCAATCTACTTTTTGTGAAATTCGGGGGAACCCACCAGAAATCTTTTTTGTATAACCCACTAAAATGATGTCTGTATTAACATTTTTTAAAAATTTCACCCCATCAAATTTCCATAATTCATAATTATTTTCAGAGTCAATTGTGTCAACCGCCTTGTCCCAAAATGGAGTGTGAAAGGATGGAATGCTTGACTTGGACATGGGAAGTACGGGAACGAATACCGATTCAGGAAAGAAACTTAAATCAAGTAATGGTTCAGGAGTCGGGCTAGGTTCAGGAAGTGGGTCCAAATCAATAAGTTGAAGCTCAAGTATACAATAATCCTCCCACAATAAAATGTGACTCAATATTGGTGATTCAAGTTCAGGAATGATAGGTATGGGAATCAAGACTGACTCTAAAAGATTACCTAAGTCGGGTAACAAAACAGGAGTCAATAATGATTCGGGAATTTGAACTTGATCACAGATTTGAGAATCTAGGTCACATATCTCATTGGGTTCAATGAAATAAAAATCAGAACTTGCCAATTTATCCATGGGACTTTCAAAATTGCACAATTGGTCAAGTTCAATATGATCATCAAAAATGGGTGATTCAATTTCATGATGAATTGGAACAGGATCCAATGTTGACTCGGGAAAAGTGAAATCAGGTGGAGACACTGGAGTCATTATTGAATCAGGAAATAAAATTGAATCATCAAGTGGGAGATCATGATCATATTCATGCTCAAGATCTATTTCAGGAAAGGAAAAACTTGCCAAGTTATCAAAATTTGAAGTTTCGGCAAGTTCACATGATGGCACTGAATTAGAATCTTGTTGTCCAAAGCAACTTGGTTCGTCGGCTCTAAGAGAATGGTCAGCGATATTAGAATTAGCCGGACGGTGAGAACTCAAAAATTGAACCATCATATCTATATCATGATCACGGGCTAATCTAGCCTGAGTCATGGCAGCAAGCATCCTTTCATAGTTGATAGGTGCATCATGTTGTGATTGGACTTGAAAGGATGAAGTGTAATCGTGATGAATTTGTGAGTTGGTGGACTCACGCATAATCATGTCTGCGATTGATGGTAATTGTTGCTTGGACTCATGCATACTTATCATTTCCCCGATAGATGGTATTCTATTCTGAATGGGTGGATCAGAGTATGACTCTTGGGAATATTGTGGACAAGGTGGAGACGGAGGATAAGTCGGTTGAAAATTGGACTCGGGGGAATCGAAACCCCATGAACTCTGTGAAGAGTTGAAAGTATGAAAATTATGGTCATAAGATGGGGGTATGGGTTATAATCATTCGGATAAGACCATTCCGGCACACTAGATTGGTCAAAATTATGATATGCCGGGTTGGTAATATCCGAAAAAGAGTTAGGTGTGTAATATGGATTAAAGTTGAAAAATTATTATTATATGCCATATCACACCAACACAAACAAATAAAAAAACAAACAAACAAACAAAAAAGAAAAATTCTAACCTAAGTTAGGGTAGACCTATGACCTAGACGACTCCTAACTGGTTAGACTGTCCACGAGAGGTAGGGTGCAGACTTTGACCACAAGTTAATCAGCTAGGTCAGGGCAAGAGTGGTGGGAGGTTTTCCGTCAAAGACGTTCCTTAATTAAATAACCACCAATCTTCGGGCTTTCGGCCCTCAATCCCCTTCCTACACACTGATTTGGCAAGAGTCAAATTCCAGCATTGTTCCCCCTTAGGATAATCTCCTAATTGAGTCCGAGATGTCCCTAGGGCCAACGTCTACTAATTTTAAGTTAGGCTTGGGTTAGTGAGTGCTTGGAAATGATTTTTGGGCTAAGGAAGGGTGATGAAATCCCCACCTTATCTTGTTAATGGGTTATGCCCTTAAGATATTTTTGTGCAAGTATACAAGATATGTAAATAAGATTCACTCAAAGCATGAAAATCAACCAAGAGATGAGTCCTATTCAACATGCAATGCGAACATACCTTGCTCCAGCACTCTTCAACAGTAAAATAAAGTAATTGAAAAGACACGTGCCTAATATGCAAACGTCTAATCAATTTTTATCATTAACAACAAATATTTTACTGTTGAATTAATTAGCAGTAAGCAGGGTTATCACAGAACAAAGTTTAACAGAGCAGTAGACAGATGTTGCAATTTGCAGCAACCTGCAAAAAGATGGATCAGTAGGGAACTACTCAGGCCGCGATTTCGCGGCAATTGCCGCGTTTCCGCGGCTCTGAAGTAGGCTCTTGTGCTCTGCCTTCGAGGGCAGAGGCACAGAGTTGCTATATGTCCACTTCTGCTGTCAGTTTCCCTGTTCTCCAAACCTGCAAACAGAAAGAATAAAAGAATTTGTTAAAAAAATTTATTTTTAGAGAAAAACTTACCGTCCCTCCCCGGCAACGGCGCCAATTTTTTGATCAAGTTTTTTCTGCACACGAAATATAAAATATTAGATCTGAGAATTAAAGGTGTGCAAGTGCTCAATTCGAATCCGCTGTAGCAAGGCTATGCGGGTCGTGATCCTCAGGGAGGGACTAGCGATGGAAGCGTTTGTAAGATTCTCTAAAATTTTTATTTATTTTATTAGTTATGATGGTATTTACAAGGAAGTGTGGTGAAAAGAATTTGAGAGAGATAGAGATAGAAATCTAAACTAAAGAAAGAAAGAAAGAAACACATACCTCTTCAGTCTGCTTACCTTTTGAACCGTTGCGATGATTTACCTTTTCTTGGAAGGCGTACAAGCATGGCGTATAGGATCGTCTGCCTTCTTAATCTACACTATGAAATAAAAGACAACTATGAAGACCTGTTCATCGCCATAGGCCATCAAGGGCTCTTCTTCTGCTAGGTAGTCTCGAAGCAGTTGGTTCTCATGGTGGGCAAGACATTAGAGAGAAAATAGAAGAAAGCAAATACTGAGATACACAAGATTAAATAAGAACAAAAAAACAAAAATAATAAAAGAACAAAAACAAACCTCGATTCGATTATTAAACAATGGTGGAAAAATAAAACTTACACCGACTGTCACCATCAGTACAAGTAGATCTCTTCCTCCATGAGAACATCATCTCCTCTTAGTTTACAAAAAGGAAAAATAAAAATTACAAAAGAGAAAAGAAAATCTAAACTAGAAGAAGAAAACCTAAAACCCTAGATTTGGCCCTCTGGCTCTGCCTCTGGACGCCCCTTCTCTGTTGCTCTGCAGGGGTATTTATAGGAGATATAGGAAGTAGAGTCCCAGTACAACTCCTCAACGAAAACGCATCGCCAACCGCCTCAGGATTGCCGCGAAAACGGGAAATTTACCGCGGAAACGCGCACTTTTGTAGCCAAATGCCACGCGCTTTCTCGCGTGGCATCCTCTGGTCCGTCCATCTGGGTTTATCCTTCTGGAAATTGTATCCTGACTCTTCATCTTGAGATTTCGGGATAACTTGGGAAGCAAGTTACCCTAGATCTCAAATCTTCCCATATCTTTTAAACGAAATTTGCTATCCTTCTTTGGCTTTTATCCTCATCCTGCAAGTGTTTAGGGTTGAATAGAAATCTATCCTTTCCTCTTCTTTGGTATTTGCAACTTTTGCCCTTAGTATTTGCAATTTTGGCAATTGATATTTGCAACTTTTACATTGGGCTTGAATATGGGCTTTTGGGCTTCTTTTTAGGCTTTATTTCTTTATTTTAATATTTCGAGGCCTGCACACAATAAATAATAAAATATTAGTAAATGTGCAGAATTATAGGAAAAAATATGAAAATGTGATGGTAAATATAATGATAAAAATGCACTTTTCACTACCAATCAGTACGCTTAAAGCGAATCTCCTTAAGACAATTACGTCCCCCGCACTGGTGCAACGGGTTACTGGACGCTGGTCTCCCAAGATACAACACTCCTTCACGGTATTTAGATAGCACTACCAAATCACCGTACGGTCGAACCGTAGTTAACCAGTACCTTCACAGGATTATTGAAGCAGCGGGACTAAGACAAATTTCGGGAGAATATTTGCCTTTACTTTGGAGGAGCACCCACTGTAGAGGAAGAAGGAAGGTAGAAGAATATTCTTCTTTGGAAGTCCCAGATTCAGACAACAATTCTACTAAAGAATCTATTGAATTTTCTGAGCCCTCTTTCAGAACGAATTTTGCAGAATCTCTTGGAAGTTGCTTTGAAAACTGAGTTGCAGAATCCCCACTTGCTTTGAAAACCAAGTTACTGATTTCCCACTTCCCTTTTTGGAAGTCACTTCAAGACTGAAAGAGAGAGAGAGGATCTCCTTCAGAACTCAGAAGGCAGATTGTATTTGGTGTGCCTTAATTTGAGAAAACGGAGCGCTATTTATAGCGCTCCGGGAGGGGCAAAAGGGTCCGAACCAAACTAACAGTTGCAACGGTTCGGTCTGAACCGTTGCGACGGTTTGTTTCAACCGCAGCAACCGTCCAACTGCCGCGACGGTTTATAGACAGCCGTTGCGCGGGGCGGTTCGGATCCGGATAGCGGGGCGGGTATGCTCCGCGTAACCCATACCCGTGAGACCCGGTTCAAAAAGAACCAGGCCGGGTAGGGAACCTGAATCCGGTCCGGTCCTATTCCCGAACCCGCCCGGCCGCGGCCGCCGCCAGCGGTGGCGCGGGCGCGCATGTGCGGGCATGGTTTCCTCCCAATCGCGCGCGAAAACTCCAAGTACCCAAAGGGCACGCTCTTTGTTCCCATTTTTCTCTATTTAAACACTTCAAACTTCCATCCCATGGCCAATGTGGGACTAAATGCCTTTAGCTACCTTTAGTCCCATTTTGGTTTTGAATTAGGCAATCTTTAGACTTGAATATCTCATTCATTTGAAGTCGGAATTGAACATGTGAATATACCACGTTCATCCCCAATGGAAGGAGAACACACTCCAACCATCATCCAATTGATTCGATCAACGGATCTCGCCGTAATTCAATTCAAAGATTAACATATATATTCTTCATATTCCAACAAAATATAGGGGTAAAAACCAAATTTAGGGAAAACCACGGGGAAGGGAGAGAGAATTCACTATTTGCAAAGGATTACAGTGAACTTAATAGAGTTAAAACTCTGAAATTGTCACAGGATACAATGGAATTTGACTAGTAAAAGGCTATTTTCTGTACTCAATTGGCAGTCTGATTGTGAATTTCTTTCTTTTCTTCTCCTTTGTCTTGGTTGTTGCCTCTCCTTTTTGTCCATCTCCCAGCGTATATATACCGAGGAGCTTTCATTGGCAGTGAGTCATGTGGGTTTCAATAACCACATGATTTGCATGTTTTGATTCTCTCGTAACTGCTGAGATTCTGTCCTTGATGGTGTAAACGATTACTGTCACTTTTTGTACTAGTTTGCGTTGTAGTATGGGTCGTTATAACGTGTGAAATGTGAGATGATTTGGCGGCGTAGAGAACTCTATAAATTTAGGTGGAAATCGATGGAGTTGGTTGCAATGGCCGCCCTATTCAGGACGGAAGAACTGGTCTGGTCGAGAAGGGTATCCTCGAGACACTCGATTCCTCAGGAGGAGGAACGGTTTCTGGAATAACTGAATAATGCTCTGCGAGGAGATGTTCGGATGACTTTTATTGTTGGTGTTTTTGAGAGGTTCTGATGACATGAGACACATGCCCAGATCCTGTTGTGAGTCAGAAATTGACCACTACAATTACTTTAATGTTTGTGCCACTGATAGAAGCGAGGAAACACTTTTAGTGCTTAAAAAAGAAGAGTTATGGAAGTTTCTTTTTTTTAAAAAAAAAAAAGAAGAATTATGAAAGTTATTATCCTAATTTTAGTGGCCACGTTCTAGAAACATGAGATCAGGTGCTCAAGTCAAACTCCAAGTTGTATTTACAAAGCCTACCAACCCAACGGATTTCACGTGGAAATGCCGGCTGGCGTTAGCCGGTACGTCAGCGAGAGTGTTCCTGCCAGTTTGAAGAAGAGAGGCGGCCGTCCATGCCTCGCAGTTCCGAACAAATTATTACTCGTTATTAATAAATACTAGTGAAAAGAAAAAGGGGAAAACAAAACGAAAAACCCAAAGACCTCCCCCCGTTCTCCGCTGCTCTTTGTTCCTGCCTGCTTTTTTTTTTTTTTTATGTTTATTTTTATTTTTTTTACTCTGTCCCCTTCTTCATTGCTTTGTTGTTTCTATTATTGACTGCTGCTGATCTGATCTGCTCCTCTCTGAGAGGTATCGGAAGGAGGGAGCAGCCAATTTGTTGGGATAACAATAATTACAACAACAGTAAAATTAGTAACAACAACAACAACATGAGGGGAGGAGGGAGATAGATAGGAATGAGCGGGGATTGCTTCTCTTTTCTCTGTACTTTTCGTCATTATTGAGATTGAGATTGAGAGTGAGATGAGAATATAATATTACTTGTAAGAAAGAAGAAGGGAGGAATCGATCGATCGATCGCGAGTAGAAAGGAGGAAAAGGGGAAGGAAAAATAAAGAAGAAGAAGAAGGGAAATTGAAGTGAAGAGATGAGTGGTGGTGGCGGCTTGATAAATCTAGAGTCGTTGGCAGAGGCGAGCTCCGGCGCGGTGGGAGCTTTGCTGAGCACAACCGTCTTGTACCCCTGGATACTTGTAAGACTAAGTATCAGGCCGAGGTCGGATCCCATGGTCACCAGAAATACCGGTAATTTTATTTTATTATTTTTTATAATATTCTACGTAATTAACCTTCTGTTTCTGCTTCTTTTCTGTTTAATTATAATTGCTATGTATTGCTTTGCTTCGATGATCTGCTATCAAATCTCATCTTCATCACACCAGAATCAATCTCGGACTTTCTTCTTCCAAAGTTGCTATTATTAACTCAAATTGAACTAAATTCAGTTCAATTCTGTAATGTAATTTCCATCCCTTTGTCCGAGTTTACTTTGATGAAAATGGATGGAATTTAGGGATCATCAGAGATTTTGATATTACACACAGTATGCATATAGCACAGGCCATGCATCATGTTTAAGGATCAACTATTACTATACAAGGCTTTCCTAGGCTGGAATCAGGATTTCAACTGATCTCAAGAGAAAGAATACATTGCCTGCATAAAATTGGGAATTCTAGGGTACTAAAGCTTCTACATCAAGGGTTTGGTTGTACTATATATAGGACTTGAAATCACCTAGAGGAGGGGGGGGGGGGGGGGGGGGGGGGGGGGGGGGTTGAATAGGTGATGGCTATATGAAATGTGGCAATAATGCGGAATTAAAATTCTACTAACAAATTGCACAAATTAAAGGATAAGCGATAATAGACACAATAGTATTGCAAGAAATAAAGAAGTTTGAGTTTAGAGAAAATTCGAGCAAACACAAACACAAGTATATGTTTCCGAGGTTCGAGCCACGCTCTACGTCCCCGCCTTCACACTTGAAGGATTTCCACTATTGTCGATCCCACCGGATCTTCAATACAAGGACACACTTGTCCGATCACTTGTGATGCCGCAACACCACCCGGAGCACACTAGCTCGCTTGAGGCCGATGCCTCTACAACTTCGCTCAAGAAGAAAATGATCACACTTGATCACAAAATAGCTCACTTGCACAATCCTATAACCAATATGTAGATGTAGAAATTTGGGATTGTGTAGTGCAAACTCTAGAGAGAAGTAGAGGAATAGGCTTCAAATGGGTGTATGGAAATTTTGGCTTTGAAAATCTTTTCTAAAATGAAGACTTGAAATTCTTATGAAAATCTCTTATAAAATTGTTTTGGAATTGTTGTCTTATCATGTTGAAGTGACCCACTATTTATAAGGGTTAAAAAACTGGGTAAAACAGTAAGAGAGATTCATTGGGGTGAGATCCCAACAAAATCTGTCAGAAAAATATAGCTGTTGGAATCTGTCAGACTTTCTGACAGCTGCCGGTCGACCGGGCCGGTCGACCGCCAACGGTCATATTTTTGACTGTTGGGGGACTACGGTCGACCGCCCCGGTCGACCCGTACAAACAGAGAGCACTGTAAGTGCTCCGGTCGACCCGAGCGGTCGGCCGACGTACACACATGCACAGCGTGTACGTCGGTCGACCCGGGCGGTCGACCGGCTCCTGTCTGTTCTGAAAAATCAGAACCAGAACTTGGGTTTTTGGTTTTGGTCTTGTGGTTTGGGGTTTTGGACTTTGTAAAAATAGGAGTATGACCATATGTCACTACCCTAACATGTTAAAACATTTTGATAAAGTTTCTCTTGATAAAAACTTATTTTTCTAAAAATTGGTTTTTCCAAAAACTTAAAGTTTCTAAAAACAAATTTCCAAACATGTTACCTATAAAACTAAGTAGGAAATCGAAATTGTTTTTGAAGCCATAAATCAAACTAAAGTGTGTGTGTGAGTGACAATCCCATAATTCTACTTCTAACATCTAGGTTTTGACAAAACGTCTAAAAGAAAAGTAAAAATACAAATCTCGGACTTTTTCATTGTCTTGATCTTGACTTGGTCTTTTCTTCATGTCTTGATCCCGAAGCTTCCTAATGTGCTTAGCTTGGGAATGCACATCTTTAGCGGCGTCCAAACTTGTGAGTCTTGATAGTGGAGCCGTCAAATCAACCTGTTTAATCTGAAATACTTTTAAACAAAATTGTTAAATACATAACTAAATATGGTTTGTTATCATCAAAATATTCAACGGGATATTGGGCTAATGGCCTTTGGGCCAACAATCTCCCCCTTTTTGATGATGACAAAACATATATAGTTATTACAAATATTTTGGGTAGAGACTTCAAATGAAGCTCCCCCTCAACACATGCATATACAAAAATATGCTCAAGCATAGACAAATCTAAAAAAATGGTGGGTATATCCATGCTAGATAAAAATACTCATGTCATAAAATAGAAATGAAACACATGTCCACAAAGCATAATCAACATAAACAAGTACATGTCCACACAAACATAAATACAAGATAGAGATGTCCAACAACAGAAAATACTACTAAAATATAAGTGCACAAAATATGGAGTCTCTCTCAACAAATAACTCTCCCCCTTTTTGACATCATCAAAAGGGGTAGGTCACTCAGCACCACCAGCAGCATCGTCCTTTGAAGAACCTTCCTCAGCGTCGTCTTCCTCAGACGAACTCTCCTCAGCATCACCTTCTGCCATGGTCTCATCACCATCACCATCATCAGAAGAAGAAGGAAGACCTGCCTCCTTTGGATCGATACCAGCAACGCCGGGCTGTGGAGGTGGAGCAGCAGTAGGGTCTCTGATAGGAAATGGAGGACCGGAGGATGGAAGAGGGCGAGAAATGGTCGTGGGATCCGGACCAAGCATATCAAATTTCGCAAATAGTGTCTCAAATTGCGAGTCCACGAATCTCATGACGTTCGCAAAATAAGTCATGTCATTGCGAAATCCCTGGAAGCGCGAGTCCATCTCCGCGCGAAGGGCTGCATCACGCTGCTCCAAATCCGTACGAAAGGCTGCATCTCGCTGCTCGATCCAAGACTGATGCTCCTGGATCTGAGAGCGAATCTCAGAAGATATGAAGGACTGGAACTCAGGTGATAAAGATGGCACAGATGCAGATGAAATCCCTGGGACGGAAGAGGATCCAGGGGCCGAAGATGACCCTGGGATATCAGCAGGAGGAGCAGGAGGGTGCTCTTGTGCGTGACGACGCATTTGAGCCTGCATCCTCTTCAAAAGGACGCTGTCTAAATTTATAGCGGGTTGACAGGGAGTCTCAGAGGACAAATCAAAACCTAATCTCTGAAGCAAATGAGTAATAAGCATCCCATAAGGCAAGTGCCTACCGGACATGCGGATATGGTCAGAGGCCATGTGAGTAGCAATGAGGTGAGGAAAATCAATCTTGATGCCTTTCAGAAGGCAATAGATTATGAGAGGAACTGAACCCCTAGCATTGCTATACTCACCGGACTTAGGTAAAATGTTGTAGAAAATGAATTTTGCAAGGACTTGGGAGGTGAGGGTAAATTTGTTGACCTCCTCATTCCTTACTAAACCGGGGTTGTCATCCCCGTGAATCAAAGTGGAGGCGGTGAGCGCAGACTCACCGTCCGGATACTCAAAGTCGTGTAGATCAAAAGTATAAACATCCACTCCTCCAGAGGAGAGATGTAGCAAGTCAGCAAATCGTGCTATAGGGATGTCTATATCTCTCCCTAAAACACGTGATCTAACACGATCTCCCTCAAAGGCATAGTTGGCATAGAAATAGTGAACTAGGGATGTGTAGACAGGTTCCCTAATAGTCATAAAATGATGCAAAGAGTTTCTTTTGAGGATACGAGGGATGCCTAGGTGTTCAAAATCCTTTAGAATTACACATCTTCCCGAAATTACAGACTTTTTGGAAAGTTGTATGAAACGATTTTCTGCAAGATCGTTCACAAAAGGTCTTTTAGGTGTAGGAGTGGTGGAAGATGAGGGAACTATGCTTTTTCCCTTCCAGACCTAGATCTCTTTGACATTTTTGGTGAAAAGAGTGATTTTTAGTTGATTTTTAGGGTAGATGAATATGGCTTGATCTAAACAAAAAATAAACCTAGAGATCTTTGACAGAGAATTAGATTCTTAAGGCTAGAAAGGAAGATTTGAACAAAAGAAAGATTTTTACCTGAGTTGAGAAAACCCTAACCCTAGATCTTGAAATCTCTGAAATTCTGATGGTGAGGAAGCCCTGAGACTGAAGATCTAACCCACACGGAGTGATTCCAACGTGGGTCTTGAAAGAATTTGAGAGATTTTGAGTTGGGAGAATTTTTGGAGAAAAGGGGAAGAAAGGCTCGCCGGTTGGGTTTTGAGAGAAGTGAGAGAGATTGTGAAATAAATAGCAGATTTGGGGCTGAAATCGACGCACGTCGACGGTCGACCGGAAAAACCCGAGAGCACTGTAATCCATAGCGGTCGACCGTCCGGGTCGACCGGCAACAGAGAGCAAAAATTTGTTCTCTTTCAGGCAATGGCGGTCGACCGGGGTTAGGGCCGGTCGGCCGGCTTTGCCCAAAAAATAGTGAACAGAAAAGAGCTCAGAAAAAAATTTAAATGAAAATATTTAACAATTAAATAGGATACATATAACATACAAAAATACAACAATGTTTTTAAATCTTCATTAAGATTATCATGTCAACCAAAATATTCATACAAAACATTTTATTTAATTTTCATACAAAAACAAAGTTTTAGAGATGTTGAAGCCGAATACCCGGTGAAGGGTTCTGAACTTCATCCTCTTGATTCCTCTTGAATGAGTTGAGGTGCGCAATTGCCATCTCTAAGGTATTTGCTTGAATATGAAATTTTACAAAATTTTATTTCTAGTTTTGAAAATACAATGTGTATATATAAATAAGCTAGTCTAGGCATGGCATGTAGACATACAATGGACATGGTATAAAAGACAAGATATTAAAACATGGCATATACACAATCATGATAGGGATGTAAGTTTACACTAGCATATATCAATGTATCATAAAAGTAAACTAACAATCCTATACATGTGTATATAAATAACCAAACAAAAACTTTTAAATGGAGAAGTTACCAAGCATGGGCAATCTCCAAAATAGGTGCCTCCATGATAGCGATGCAAATGCGATGTGTTCTTTGAGCTTAGTTGCATCCACCACCCGGGCACCGTCTCCCCCTAAGTCTTGGAGGAAGAAGATCCACCTGTATCATCTAAATTTGGTGGGTCTTTTGGTACCCATATCTTTTTGGGTCCTTTAAGATTAGTACCGGGACGAACCCAAACATATTTATTGTTTACATTATGTTTAGCAAAACAAAACTTTTCTAAATGGCCTTTGCGGCCATAATGCGTGCAAATGTAAATTCTACCACTACCATACATGTATGCATGTTTATGTGTGTGTGCATGTTTCCGTGCATGTGCATGGTGAGTGTGTTTCCCTTGGGTTACTCCCTTAGGAAATCTAGATGCAAATTTAGTTAGATCAAAAGCACACTTTTTAAGAGTTGAATCTAAAACATCAACTCGTTTTTGCATTTCCATAAAATCATTTTTATTACATGATGCAATGGGGGTTTTTCCTTTACAAGCTAGTTTGTATTTTTCAAAATCAATTTTTATTTTCTTAAAAGCACAAGATAAATCATTTTTTTCTTTTTCAATGATATTAATTTTATCTTTTAAAGACTCATTTTCCCTTTTTAATTTCTTATTATGAGATTGAGAAATCTCATACCTATGTTGTAATTCTTCGAAAAATTGAGCTAACTCATTCATAGTTAACTCATCATCATCTAAAGAGTTGTCAATAGTTACCTTCGAAGCATCGTCTCCATGTGCCATAAAACACATGTGCGCGGCGTCGTTCTCCTCTTTGGAATCCGACTCCGTGTCGTCCCATGTTGCTACCATAGCCTTTTTCTTCTTTGGGGCATTCTTGGAGGTGGTTGCTTGAAGTGCGGGGCAATCGGCGATAAGATGTCCGATCTTCTTGCAATGGAAGTAAGGACCGGGTTCTTCTCTTTTCTTTTCATACCTTCCTTGAGGTCTCCCTCTTCGGAAGTTGCTTTGCCTCCCCTTCTTGTAGAACATCTTGCCCACCTTCCGGATGAGCATGGCGAAGTCCTCATCGCAATCCTCCGATGAGTCATCCTCTTCAAGAATGGTTGGAGTGGCTTTGAAGGCGAGCGCTTTCTTCTTGGGCGCCTCCCTCTCTTCTCTAACCTTCATTTTCATCTCATGTGTTTTGAGATTTCCAATGAAGCCGGAGAAGTCCATCTCCTCCCTATCGTTGAGCTCCTTGAGGGTAGTAGCCTTCACTTCCCAAGATTTGGGAAGAGCCCGAATGACCTTCCGAATCTTTTGGTCATTATCGATTGCGTCACCTAGAGAAGATAAAGCATTAGTAATCTTGGTGAAACGCGTGAGCATGTCATCAATGCTCTCATTATCAAACATATAAAAATTCTCATATTGAGAACGCAACAAGTCAATCTTAGATCTTTTGACTTGTGACGTTCCTTCATGAGTCACAATTAAAATATTCCAAACTTCAAATGCGGATTTGCAATTAATAATGCGTGATAAGTCATCCTCATTTAAGGCTTAGGTTAATGCATATTGGGCTCTAGCATTAGCTTCATAATCCTTGGAGGTGTCCTCGGACCATGAGCTTTCATCGGTGAGGGGTTCAATAAATTCTTTTGTAATGGACCTAGCAACCCTAACTCCTAGGGACTTAAGGAAGAGGTTCATCTTGACCTTCCATATGGGAAAGTTCAAGCCATCAAACTTTGGTGGGGACTTGATGCTAGAAAAGTCAAGTGATGCCATGGGAAACGAGTAAAGTGCACAATATATGAAAAATGCAACAAATAATATAGCCAATAACAAGGATCTCCCTAAGGTGGTTAAACCAAATTGTAGGGTTAGGCTCTGATACCAATTGAAATCACCTAGAGGGGGGGGTGAATAGGTGATGGCTATATGAAATGTGGCAATAATGCGGAATTAAAATTCTACTAACAAATTGCACAAATTAAAGGATAAGTGATAATAGACACAATAGTATTGCAAGAAATAAAGGAGTTTGAGTTTAGAGAAAATTCGAGCAAACGCAAACACAAGTATATGTTTCCGAGGTTCGAGCCACGCTCTACGTCCCCGCCTTCACACTTGAAGAATTTCCACTATTGTCGATCCCACCGGATCTTCAATACAAGGACACACTTGTCCGATCACTTGTGATGCCGCAACACCACCCGGAGCACACTAGCTCGCTTGAGGCCGATGCCTCTACAACTTCGCTCAAGAAGAAAATGATCACACTTGATCACAAAATAGCTCACTTGCACAATCCTATAACCAATATGTAGATGTAGAAATTTGGGATTGTGTAGTGCAAACTCTAGAGAGAAGTAGAGGAATAGGCTTCAAATGGATGTATGGAAATTTTGGCTTTGAAAATCTTTTCTAAAATGAAGACTTGAAATTCTTATGAAAATCTCTTGTAAAATTGTTTTGGAATTGTTGTCTTATCATGTTGAAGTGACCCACTATTTATAGGGGTTGAAAAACTGGGTAAAACAGCAAGAGAGATTCGTTGGGGTGAGATCCCAACAAAATCTGTCAGAAAAATATAGCTGTTGGAATCTGTCAGACTTTCTGACAGCTGCCGGTCGACCGGGCCGGTTGACCGCCAACGGTCATATTTTTGATCGTTGGGGGACTACGGTCGACCGCCCCGGTCGACCCGAACAAACAGAGAGCACTGTAAGTGCTCCGGTCGACCCGAGCGGTCGGTCGACGTACACACATGCACAGCGTGTACGTCGGTCGACCCGGGCGGTCGACCGGCTCCTGTCTGTTCTGAAAAATCAGAACCAGAACTTGGGTTTTTAGTTTTGGTCTTGTGGTTTGGGGTTTTGGACTTTGTAAAAATAGGAGTATGACCATATGTCACTACCCTAACATGTTAAAACATTTTGATAAAGTTTCTCTTGATAAAAACTTGTTTTTCTAAAATTGATTTTTCCAAAAACTTAAAGTTTCTAAAAACAAATTTTCAAACATGTTACCTATAAAACTAAGTAGGAAATCGAAATTGTTTTTGAAGCCATAAATCAAACTAAAGTGTGTGTGTGAGTGACAATCCCATAATTCTACTTCTAACATCTAGGTTTTGACAAAACGTCTAAACGAAAAGTAAAAATACAAATCTCGGACTTTTTCATTGTCTTGATCTTGACTTGGTCTTTTCTTCATGTCTTGATCCCGAAGCTTCCTAATGTGCTTAGCTTGGGAATGCACATCTTTAGCGGCGTCCAAACTTGTGAGTCTTGATAGTGGAGCCGTCAAATCAACCTGTTTAACCTGAAATACTTTTAAACAAAATTGTTAAATACATAACTAAATATGGTTTGTTATCATCAAAATATTCAACGGGATATTGGGCTAATGGCCTTTGGGCCAACAGGACTAAGGTCGGTTGACTTTAAGATCTCTAGAGTTGTTCTTCTCCAATACAAATGCTAGAAATATGAAGAGCGGCGGAAAATGTGGGGTACTTTTTCTCTTGTCACTTATGCCAGAGCCAGGGAATATAATTGATTTGGTATTTCAGATTTTATATTTACACGAGGCAACAGAAAACTGAAGATGAATGGTACAGGAGAGTGTGTGAGAGGAAGAAAACTAAAATTGAAGTTTCTCTTTTGTAAAATGGATATAGTTTAAGAATTAAGATGAGAAAAGAAGGACAATTAGATTAGCTCTTTGTCCTTTCTGTTTTTTTTTTTCAAAGCACTTAGCAACACACGTAACTCTCTTCTTGTGATAGACATCTAGCAAAGTCTGACTACGCAGTATTAACTTCCATCTGCACAATGAAAAGGTACGCCTGCTTATAAATTAACATTATTTTGCAAAGAGCTGAGATGTATCACCATTGGCTGGCAGCCATATTTGCTCGCGGTTAGCTTTCATCTAGAGGTTTTTAACAATTATTAGAATTTCAGGTGTTTACACAGGCTATAAATACTTGACATGCTCTCTTTTGCCTGGAGAAGGGTGTAAGATGCTTAATCTTCCTATGGACTTCAAAGAGATTGATTTGAAGTAGTGAAGAGGGGGCTGTAACTGTAGTTTGACATAATTTCTTTCCTGTTTATGTGGTTTCATATAGGCCCTGTGTTTATCTATTTCTTTTCTTCTGATCTCTTGTTACTTAGGACCTCCATAATGCAACATTTTATTATAACTAATCTAGCCATAGTAGAGGAAACAGCAGCTGCACCTGTAGTGTGCGTCAAGAGCTAAAACTGTATCAATTAAGCATAGGCAAATATATGACACTGAACATTATATATTTAACTTGCCATGCCAACTATGTTATTCATTAACTAATGGGAAATTTTTCCCCAAGCAAACGAGTTTTTGATTCAACTGGTGAAACCAGTACAGTATCTTTGTTGCTAAGACAACCTTAGCTTTTCCTACTTGCACTATAGTAACACTAACATATAAATCTTGCCAACATACGGACTAATAGCTCTCGACTCATCTGATTTGATGCAACAAAGCTAAAAAAAATGATCAGCAAGAGCCTTTTGTGGTGAAATGCAAAGCTTTTTGGAAGTTCCTCGTATTCATGGTGGTAATCTAGGTGTATACTCCAGCACTATGATGGAATCTGCTTCTTTTGAGCTTTCTTGCATGGCTTGTATGTTGTTCAGGAGCGAAACCTGGGTAATTAAGAATTCTGTGACACAACCTTGCAGATTTAATCCGGATTGGCGTGGTCCATAGTCCACCACCATGCTGAGGTTCATTTTTGGATGTACTCCTTTCAGCTGTAAAAATACCAAAGTATGTCACAGGTATGATCAGCATGATAGCACAGGCTACCAAAACTTAGTAACCAGTCCACATTTGATTTCTGCCTATTAATGACAAATGAAATCAAGTTTAATAGGTCCATTTACTATAAATATCTGCATATTCATTTGACATTGAGTAGAAGCAAATGTAGATGGTTTCCCTTAAGTATGATCTTATAACTCCACCTATCTTAACATGAGATATATATTTGACACATCACGATCGTCAATACTAGACGATGTAGGATTTGGGTGTGGGAAAAGTTTCTTCGCCATTTATTGGTTTCTGGTCAGATTGGGACCCTTTCTGAGACCGGCTCGTCTTAAGGTCGAGCGAGCCAATCCTATAGAAGGCTTGGGATTGGATGTGGTTGGCTATGTCGCAAGGGCACTCTTGTCACGAATCCATGTTGGGTCACATGTGACCAGCAAACAATAAGAGTAGCCGCGGAAATACCGAGCAATCTACCATAGCAAGCAATATAACTTTATTATCACAAGAGCAAGAACATAAATCAAGAACACAAAATTTTGTGTAAGGAGGGGGAGAAATTCTTATTAACTTGAGAGTTTACAAGGATCTCACACAAGTGAATCTCTCAAACTCTCAATACAAGGTGGATGCAACCAATGAAACAATCTACTCATTATTCTCATCTACCTAAAATCCACAACTAGGGATTTTATAGACTTGAAAAATAAATATAGACCTTTCAAATATTCAGCAAAACTATCTTAGTCATTCAATCATCCTCTTAGAAAGGAAGATTAAGAAACCCTTTCAAAATCTCAATCAAAAAATAACTCATTATTCAAAATCACCGCAGAGCTTTCAAAAGCTTTGTGTTAGCTTTTAAAAGCTACAACCAAACTGCTCTTGACGTATTTCTCAAGTTTCACAGGCTATGAAGACTGGATCGCTTCTCCGTTATGCATCTCTGAGATACTACTTTGCACTATCGCTTCAGAGTGCTCCTCTGCTTAGATGTTTCAGAGTGCTCCTCTGGAGTGATACTAAGCTGCTACTCCGGAGCAAGACTCCGACCTTGCCTTCAACCTGAAACTCCGAACTCGCTCAACCCCTTTAACAGGAGTGCTTCGCTTTTGCTCCGAGATATGCAAGAGGGACTTCTCAAAGTAATTTTGATCCGGGGGCTCCGCCCCCCAGCCCTAGGAGGGGGTTCCCCGTCCCCCTCCAACCCCATGGAGACCTAACCGCGCACGTCGATCCTCATAATGGCTTTGCTGGGGCGACAAATTGTCATGACAATAATTAGGCTCCACAAGTTAATAGTTCTGGGTGCTGAATCTGTTAGTTACTCCTCCACCTTGTCGGTGTGTATTTTTCTTGTGTGGGAATGTCGTGCCTATGTTGGTCACACACAGATAGAGAGAGAGTGTGATGTGAAATGTGTATGGGGCAGAAGCAATAGATAAATTAACTCAAAGATACGCTTCGCTAACAAGAAAGATCGTTGGTAAGAATTGAATTAATACAGATAATATTAGATTATGCTATGTTGATCATACAAGTGCTTATCGATTTCAATGTTTAAAGAACTAATTAGAAATTTTGTTTGTGCAGTAAATCAAGTTCTATACGCAATAAAGAAGTCAAGTCATCATAAGGGGAAACAGAATCACTCGCTCACTTTTAATGTGGACAGAAGATCAGAATAGATAACAGACTGGATGATGTATATCTAAACTTATAATTAAAGAGTTGATGTAATAAGAAAAATACCTGAGATAGTTGTAAACTTGATCTTAGCTTGCTTGTTGATTGTTTGTTGCTTTTTGAACTCACACCGATGAGAAGAAGTACAGTCGACGAAAACAGTGTTGTCGAGGAGTCGAGACGCTTATGCAAACGAGGCCGAAGTTACTGGATGCGTGACGAAGGAGAGAAGGACTTGGCGACGGGGTATTCGACGGAGATTCATTTGAGAAAAAAATTTGAAGAGGAGATAGAGAGAGGGAATAGAGATAGATAAATCAATTACGGCTTCCCACCAATAATTGATTCTAATAGAGCATCTCACCACTAATAGAGAGGATTGGAAAATCCATAGTAAACTCAATTGAGAGTAAAAGCTTTTATTGATTGTTCATTGAAAAAAATGAATACATGTGATTTTTATATAGGTTATAAAATTGCATCTTCTACTTGTATTTAGATTACATAATTCTAATCCTAAAAGAACTTAAAAGTCTAAAAGAAAGAGAAAATACATAAAAAAATAGTATCCTACTACAAATTGTACTACTAAAAATAAAGATACAAGAAATAGGAATTAGAACTCCTAATATCACTCGGATTTTACAATTCCTTCTAGAACCAAATTGTTATAGAATTCTTGGGCCTCCTTCAGTACACTTTCCATGCTTTTGAATTGGGTTTCGGCTTCAAGATGTCCGCATCATTCTCCCCGGGTTGGAAAGGACTCGACTCTGTTGAGTTTGAGGAAGAAGAACTCTCATACTGCTCCAATATGTCAGGATCAATCTTTTGCAACTTAATTCGATCTATCCACGAATCATTTGTTGGTGATTTTTCTTTCCATCGATCCAAATACTTACGAGTCTCACTATCTTTGGTGGTGATAATTTCATCATCCACAATTTTATCAATCTGATCCATTGTATTAGGTAATATATTTGAAAGTGGTGGAATAGAATGTCTTTCAGAAATAGGCTAAAGGGATGGCTCATCATCTAATGGGTTGTTAGGGTTAAAGTTAGGACCCTTGTAATCCACTAAATCTTCAATATTGAATGTAGAACTGATACCAAAATCTTAAGGAAGATCGATAACATAAGAATTGTCGTTTAGCTTCTTTAAAATCTGAAATGTACCAGCACTATGTGCATATAGTTTCTTAACAATTTCTGGTGGAAACCGTTTCGGACGAATCTGTACCATCACATAATCACCAACATTAAATATTTGAAGTCTTTTCTTACTCCGCTTGTAGCTTGTAGTTGGCATTACTTTGAACAATTTTATCTATAACTTCCTTGTGTAAGTCGTGCACATGTGATGCAATGATGATGCAGAATCTGATGCTCTAATATGATCGGATATAGGGATAAGGTCTATAGGCTGTCTAGGTCTACAACCATAAATAATTTCATGTGGTGATTTGCATGTAGTTCTATTCACAGCTGTATTATATGCAAACTCTGCAGTGGTTAGTTTAAGATCTCAACTTCCCGTATGTTCACCGACTAGTGTGCGTAGTAAGTTCCCTAGACTCCTATTGACAACTTCGATTTGACCATCAGTCCGAGGATGAAAAGTAGTGGAGAATTTCAGTTTCGTGCCTAACATGTGCCAAAGTATTTTTCAAAAGTAATTCGTGAATTTCACATTTCTATCAGACACAATGGTCTTAGGCAAACCATACAATTTGACAACACCGTCAAAAAATATCTTAGCAACTTTAGAAGCATTTGCAGTTCGAGAACAAGGAAGAAAATGGGCCATTTTGGAGAAACGGTCCACGACAACTAAAATAGAATCGTGTTTTCTCTAAGTTTTCGGTAAACCTAACACGAAATCCATACTTACATCTTGCCAAGGACAATTCGAGACGGGGAGTAGAGTATATAAACCAGTGTTTTGTTATTGTTGTTTAGCTAGTTGACTAATGTGACATCTACTAACATGTTTAGCAACATCGCGTTTCAAACTAGACCAATAGAACCTATACTCGACAGCTTCTATGGTCTTCTCATTCTCAAAGTGTCCAGTTAGACCACCGACATGCAATTCCCAAATAAGAAATTCTCTAAGAGGTTGTTGGAATACATAGCTTACGGCCTAAAAATAAATATCCATCATGCACAACAAATCCGTCAACTTCTCGAGTAGTTTCATCTTTTAGTTTAACATATATCTCGTAAAAATCAGGACATGACTTATACTCAGTTTTCAATTTCTTGAAACCATTAACTGTTGTTGACTCTTAGTTTAAATGAACACTCGACGGTTGAGAGCGTCGGCGACTTTATTTTCAACTCCCCCTTGTGACGTAGGGTGAATGTGTTGTAAGAACTTAATCTAACAACCATGTCTAGCATTCAACTTCTTTTGGGAATATATGTATTTCAAAACCTCATGGTCAGAAAAGAGAACGAATTCTTGCAGTAGCAAATAATGTCGCCAATAATGAAGTGCTTGAATTATCACATAGAACTCCTTATCATAGGTAGAGTACTTTTTTGCTTGGCATCATTCAATTTCTCACTAAAGTAAGCAATTGGATGCGCTTCTTGAGCTAAGACTCCTCTTATACCTATGTCGGATGCGTCATATACTACTTCAAAAATCTTAGAAAAATCAAGGAGACGCATAACTGGGGCACTGATCATTCTTGTCTTAATTTCGGCAAACGCTTTAGCAGTAACATTAGACCATGCAAACTCACCTTTTTTTAGACAGTCCGTGTAGGGGCCATAACAGTGCTGAACCCTTTTATAAATCGTCGGTAGAAGGTAGCAAGTCCTGAAAACTTCTCACGTCACGAATGTCTTTGGTTCCGGCCATTCGTCAATTGCTCTCACTTTTTCGGGATATGCAGAAACTCCGTTCGAAGAAACGACAAAACCTAGAAAGTGAATTTGTGTTGTAACAAAGGCACACTTCTTCGAGTTAGCATACAATTCTTCCTTTTTCAACACAATACAAACTTGTTGTAGGTGGTCTAAATGTTGCTCAAGGGAGTGGCTATAAATGAGGATATCATCAAAGTAAACTACAAGAAATTTTCCCATAAAGGCCGTAGTACTTGAGTCATCACTCGCATAAATGTACTCGGAGCGTTTGTCAATCCAAAAGGTATAACCATCCATTCATATAGTCCATCTTTCGTCTTAAAATCAGTCTTCTATTCATCTCCCGAACGAATGCGGATTTGGTGATAACACTCTTAAGATCTATCTTAGAAAAGATTGTGGCACCAGACATCATATCTAGCATATCATCCAATCTCAGAATGGGAAAGCGATACTAGATTGTAATTTTGTTAATCGCTCTACTATCCACACACATACACCATGATCCATCTTTCTTCGGTGTTAATAATGCATGGACCGCACATGGGTTCATACTTCCTCAAATGAAATCCTTTTTTACTAATTCATCGACTTGCCTCTTGAGCTCAATATGCTCGGTTGGGTTCATTCGGTAATGTGGCAAGTTTGGCAGACTTGATCCGGGTACTAGATCGATAGCGTGTTGGATGTCACGCATCGGTGGTAATTTATTCGGAAGGTCTTCGAGGAAGACATCACTAAACTCTTCTATCACAAGGGTGAGTTCTTGAGGAATAGTGCTATCTGGCGTTTTAACCACTTCTCTAACAGTTAGGATCATGGAATCGAGCACTATTCTTGAGCTCTTGATCAAGTTCTGTTACACTGATCAAATTAACTCCTTTCGACTTCTTCGGTGTGTTAGGTTTAAGCTTTTTAGCTATAGGTCGGTAGGGTGTCAACTTAATCTTCTTACGCTCGTGCTCAAATCGACACATGTTCGATCGACCGTGAATGGTAACATCATTGTCGTAGAGCCATGGTTGTTCTAGAATAATTTGACCTGCATTCATTGTAACCACATCACACCATATTTGTCTTTATAAACATCTAACTCAATCGAAACAAGACATCGTTGTTTCACGTGTAGGGCTGTGGAGTTGATCCATGACGCCTTATACGAATGGGGATGAAGTTCAGCCTTCCATCCAACCTTCTCAATCATTTTGAACGATACTGCATTTACACAACTTCCACTATCCACTATTACTTTCTAATTTTTATCTCCAATTTTAATGAATGTGTGGAAATTAGCAGTTCTTCTCCAATCGTCCTCCTCTTGTGAGAACGCACATCGGACGACAGATATATAATTTGAAGGTGCGAGTTGAATATAGTTACATTCAGCATCAAAACCTTCTTGGTCATAATCGGAATCATCGTCTTCACTTATGTCTGGGTGATATGTAACTTCCTCATCATCAGACTCGGGAGCTTGTGTGGGAACTCAGTTAATGAAGGTGATCTTCATTTCGCTAGGACATTTAGCGGCAATGTGACCATAACCTTGACATCTATAACACTTAGTGGATGGACTAAATTTGAAAATTTTTGCTCGGAGGGTTTGCTACGATCATCACTTTGTTTCCCTTTGAAGTTATTCTTTCGGAAGGAGGATTGGGTGCTAGACTTATTGAACGAGAAGAAGAGGAAGTCCTAGTCACATTCGATTTTGAATCGACACTCCTAGCATTGTAGTTAGACCTAAGGGAATCTAAATTTTGAACTATAGTGTAGGCTTTCTCTAATTCGGTGACTCCTCTAACTAACAATCGGTTCGCAAGTCTTCTCTAAGTATGGTTATAAATCTAGAAAGGATTTGAGCTTGTCCTTCCTTACTGAAGGTACTGCATCTAATGAGAAACTCATCGAATTTTGCAACGTATTCTTTTGCTGATTTATTTTCTTGATTGTATTGATGCCACTTGTCCATAAGACGGTCACTAAATGATGGTGGCACTTACTTTTCTTTCAGCTCATCCTTTATTATATCCCATGTTTCAATAGGTCATTGAAGTCGGGATGCGTGTATGTTCTCTAAGTTAGTACAGTACTGACTAGCTTGACCGGTCAGTTTCATGATAGCGAACTTAATTTTTCTCGGCTCAGTGAGATTGTGCCATGTAAAGTACTTATCTAGTTAGAGTGTCCAATCTAGAAAAAGTTGTGGGTTATAACGTCCATCACAGTTGGGAACATCGATCTTGATGTTTTTCAGATATTGATCATCGGATTGGGTGGGTTATCAGTGTTATCATGATAGTTGTTTCGCAATGAGGATGAATTTTCTCCAGCAGTGGAGGACTCTCGACAAGATATTTTTTTTACTTGCTCTTTAGTTTCATGTAGATCAGCTCGAGTCTGAGCCATGTCGTAGGTCAAGGCTTCAAGTTTAGCTATAAGATCAGCTAGCGTAGGTTGGGAGGCCATGGAATCAGTGTTGGGTTCACTAATTTCTTCACGCAAGTATGAAGTACCACCACGGGTTGACATGCAATGTATGAGTCCTAATATGAATGCATATTTATACTATTTTTTATTTTGTTTTCGAAAAAAATCTGTTTTCTGAAATTGTCGGGTCAGTCAAACCCTAATTTTACCAGTCCAATTGGCCAGGTCGGTGCAACTCAGGTGGGAGATTTTCTGCACTTGGCGTTTCTTAATTACAGAACCACGTTGAGTACCCTTCCTTGGTTAGACACCAATCGTACGGAATTTCAGGGAAAGACTTACTTTTCAAGGGTTCCTAATTTACACTAGATTTTTTTTGGGTTTTAAAATTAACTAGATGAAAGAAACTATGTTTAAATACTTTCTAAATGCAAATTCTACCTAACTGTGCTCTGATATCAAGATGATGTGAAACGTGTATGGGGCGGAAGCAATAAATAAATTAATTCAAAGATACGCTTCACCAATAAGAAAGATCGTTAGTAGGAATTGAATTAAAACAGATAATATTAAATTATGTTATGTTGATCATGCAAGTGCTTATCAATTTTAATATTTAAGGAACTAATTAGAAACTTTGTTTATGCAGAAAATCAAGTTCTATACTCAATAAAGAAGTCAAGTCATCACAAGGGAGAAACAGAATCACTCGCTCACTTTTAATGTGGACAGAAGATTAGAATAGATAATAGATTGGATGATGTATATTTAGACTTATAATTAAAGAGTTGATGTAATATGAAAAATACCTGAGATGGTTGTAAATTTGATCTTAACTTGCTTGTTGATTGTTGGTTGATTTTTGAACTCACGCCGATGAGAAGAAGTACAATTGACGAAAATAGTGTCGTCGAGAAGTCAAGGCGCTTATGCAAACGAGGCCGAAGTTGTTGGATGCGTGACGAAGGAGAGAGGGATCTAGCGACGGGTATTCGACGGAGATTTATTTGAGAAGAAGAAATTTGAAGAGGAGATAGAGAGAATATAGATAGATAATTCAGTTACAGCTTTCCACCAATAATTGAGTCTAATAGGGCATCCCACTACTAATAGAGAGAGGATTGAAAATTTTGTATTAAACTCAATTGAGAGAAAAAGCTTTTATTGATTGTTCATTAAAAAAAAGTGAAACATGGGGCCTTTATATAGGCTACAAAAATATTTTATTTGTATTTGAATTACATAATTCTAATCCTAATAGAAATCAAAAGTCTAAAAGAAAGAAAATACATAAAAAGGAAAGTAGTATCCTACTACAAATCGAACTACTAAAAACAAAAATACAAGAAATAAGAAGTAGAACTCCTAATACCACTCGGATTTTACAATTCCTTCTGGAACCAATTGCCATAGAATTCTTGGGTCTCCTTCGGTACACTTTCCATGCTTTTGAATTGGGCTTCGGTTTCACGATGTCCGTATCAGAGAGAGAGAGACCATGTCTGTGCAACACACGTGGTCTGTTCGAGTATGACTACGGTGATCAGACATCAAATATGACTTGGACACCAAGTTGTTTACTAATAGTGATAAGGATTGGGGCTTTTAGTTTAAATGACAAGAAAACCAGGCACTATAACTATACCCTGTTCTGTAAGTTGACAAAGTCCTGTTGCACAAGAAGCGTGATACATGTGGCTATGCTCTCATCCATTTCCTTCTCTCATAAACCTCCACAGATTCATCTTCAAAACTGAAAAGGTGGTGCTACTGGCTTTTTGTTTAAGGTTACAAAAGAGGAGAAGGTCTAGTTAACTTGGAGAAGATAAATTTTGGAAAGCTTGACAACAGGCGTTGCCATTATTGGGAATGATTGGCGAAGAAGGATTCATAATGCTTGGAGAAAGTCTTGATGATCTATGGTTTTTTATTTTTACATATGCTTGCTGGGTGATATAATCTTTTCAATCAAATGGGAGATCCTGATATAATTACGAGATGCATCTATTTAGATGTTGAAGGTTTCTCCTGATGTCAAGACCTCAACTTTGTATGTGAATTCTGACTACTGCTTGTGCAAAATCATTGTTTTTTTTTTTCCTTCTATAATTTTGAAGCGCTTTTCTGCTGCCATGAGTAGCACAAAGCTGCACATAATTGATAGTAGAAGCTACCTTTCCTATCCTAGATAGCTCATGCTAAAAGTTAAAGCATGGCTGACGGTATCTTGTTTTGGAGAAGATAAATTTTGGAAAGCTTGACAACAGGCGTTGCCATTATTGGGAATGATTGGCGAAGAAGGATTCATAATGCTTGGAGAAAGTCTTGATGATCTATGGTTTTTGATTTTTACATATGCTTGCTGGGTGATATAATCTTTTCTATCAAATGAGAGATCCTGATATAATTACGAGATGCATCTATTTAGATGTTGAAGGTTTCTCCTGATGTCAAGACCTCAACTTTGTATGTGAATTCTGACTACTGCTTGTGCAAAATCATTGTTTTTTTTTTCCTCCTATAATTTTGAAGCGCTTTGCTGCTGCCATGAGTAGCACAAAGCTGCACATAATTGATAGTAGAAGCTACCTTTCCTATCCTAGATAGCTCATGCTAAAAGTTAAAGCATGCCTGACGGTATCTTGTTTTCATACTGGTCATGTCAACCAATCTAAGTCTTGTCTTGACTTGGCTATCCTTTTTAGTGAAGTAATTGTTCCTCACTCAGTTAAGATTCTTGCAATTGTTATCCAGTGCAGGCAGATGATTTATATTCAAACTGATCCCTCTTTTCTGTTATTCTAACTGGATCATCAGGAGCCTTTCGGATGTGCTGTGGGAAGCAATTTCTACTCGTCAAGTTCTTTCGCTTTACCAGGGACTTGGAACCAAGAATTTGCAATCGTTCATATCACAGTTTGTTTATTTCTATGGTTATAGCTATTTCAAGAGGCTGTATCTGAAAAAGAGTGGAATCAAATCAATTGGAACAAAAGCCAACTTAGTTCTTGCTGCTGCTGCTGGCGCTTGCACTGCTATTGTCACACAGGTGGGTAAACTTTCCATTTGTGTTGGAGATCAACTATTATAGTGGTTTGAAGTTGCTGTTTTTCTCTCAACGCCATATAGCCATTGGATACAGCATCATCCAGGATGCAAACAAGTGCCTTTGGGAAATCCAAGGGATTATGGGAAACTCTGTCAGAGGGTTCGCTGATTGAGGCATTTGATGGGCTAGGAATCTCTCTGATGTTGACATCAAATCCTGCTATTCAGGTACAGTTTGATAGTCTTCTAACTAAAAAAATCATGTGTATCTACTATAGATAACTTAAGATTCAAGTATATTTATTTAGCTTATTTCTTTTATCATTACTTGTGTCATTAGTTTACAAAATTATAGGATAAGCCCACTTGTCAGTAGTGTATACAGGACACAGAAAAATGGACTGTTATTTGAAGAAGTGTTTCTGTAACACTTAGGAGGTTAGTTTGTTTTATTGGATCTGTCTGACACGTGAAAGTTATATCCTGAGGATTGCGAGTGGTAGCCTACAATAATTTATTTGGAAGTTTACTTTCTATAATGAATGTACATGCTGTCTATGTAAGGTCCATAAACAGTTCCATCATGTCTCACACAGTGACTGCATGCATTTTGTGCTAACGTGTATTAGCATCTCTACTTCCCTTCATAAATCATGTGCAATTCTTTGATGTAGCCAAGTTACTGCAGTATGGTTTTACACACTGGCCGATCTCTATGTGGTCATTTCTCTTACTCTGTTTTTGCATTTGAAAATATTACAAACTGAAAATAGACTATTCAATTCATTTCATAATTTGGTTCCTACCTGTTAGCAAGTTCCTCACTTGCCACTTTTCTCCTTATTATAAGATTCCCATGGCATTATTGGTGTTATAGTCGTCGAAAACATCCTGTCAACTACACTAGGGTTAATCGATGTGAGTTTTTGGGAACTAATGTGGAAAAGCTGATATGCTTCATCGCTGCTGGACATTTCTGCACTATAGGTATTGATTGGCCTTGCTTATGCAGACTTGATGTAAAGCTGGCTTCCAGACGATTATCATTGAACTGGAACATATTGCTGACACAAGCATCTTGGTGCTCTTAAGATAGTAGATTGTGGGCCAATATCTACCTGAAATGTTGTGGAATAAGATAATGATTTTGCTTAAAGTGTGGGCGCTGCATAGCCGATGCTCTTTTATATGAATGATATCCTGCTAAAGCTAAATCTATGTAGGTCACGAAATTATTTCCAAGCCTCACATTTTGGTACATGCAATTGATAGCACGATTGGTTTCTGTATAAATAATATTTTGCTTGGATCTCTGGCTAAGGGGCAGAAGATCATGATTGGGAAAGTTCAGGTTGTCAGCACACTGGATAAGCATCATTTCTAATACCTTGGTTTTACTTGCTCATATAGCTATTTCACGTTTTAGTTAAGCATTCATGTCACAGACCCGCGCGCGCGTGCACCTATATGCATGCACACGCACACTTGAACGCCCAGACACATAAGTACTTACAGTGGTGATATTTTTTAAGTTTTCAAAACTGTATGTGATGTAACACAACCTGGATCACAATCACCTTCCAATTGGAAACTAGAGTTTAAAATTTGAAATTAGGGAACAAGATAGAGTTTTGAGCTTCACACTCCTTGCACGGGCTTCACACCCAAATCTCGAGAGCAAAAAGAAACTCAACAATTTAACTGAAAAATTTGTGAAAATTTTAATCATTCAAAGAGAATTCTTGGGGTCTTTTTATAGGCTTTACAAAATGAGTACTTCTAGGAAAAAAACAATGTGGTACTAAATGCCACACAAAACAAATACTACTAAAGTAAATAAACTAAAATAAATAAAACAATTAAAACCAAAGGAGTACAACACGCCGTTTTTCTGGATCTCGAATAGGCTCGATCGAACCGTCGTCTCAGTGGCGTGATGCCCTCATCATTCCCCCTGGGGCGGGAAAAACTCAATCATGTCGAGTCTGTGGTGGGAGGCTGCTGCTAGTTGTGGTAATGCTCCAATAGGTCGGGATTAAACTGTCGGAAATTCTCCTCAGTAATCTAAGAATTTTCTTATTCGGGTTTTCCTTTCCACTTAACGTCACGTTCTTCTGTCTCTAGTAGAGACAATCTAATCATCTAAGATAGAATCTATATTTTCTGCTGTATAGGGTAATTTTGGAGGAAGTGGAGGTAGCGGGGGCTCTCAGAAAGAAGGTCTAGGTAGGCTCATCCACAAATGGATCAGCTATATGGAACAAAATTCTCAACACTAAAAGTGCAATTAATGCCAAATTCTGGTGGGAGGTCCACCACATAAGCGTTCGAATTGATCTTCTTGAAGATTTGAAATGGTACAGGGAGAGGAGTGTAGGGACCGACCTTCTGTTTTTGTTTTTTGGCCAGTTAATAAGTGCGACACTGACCAACGATTTTAGCAACATCTTTCTTCAAGCTTGACTAGTAGAATATGTACTTAACAGTCTCTATTGTCTTGTTCTGACCGAAGTATCTGGTCAAACCTCCAACATGCATTTCTCAAGAGATGAAATCTCTGAGGCACGTTCAGGGAATACATAGCTTACGGAATCTAAACATGTCTTGTAACAGAAACCTGTTCATCTCTTGATCAGAACCGTCCCGTAACTTGACATATTTCTCCAAATTCGGGATGACTCATTCCTCTCTCAATCTCTCGAACCCTGTCACTTCTGCGCTCATAACTACCAAAATCATCACTCGTCAGCTGAGCTCATCAACGACATTGTTTTCAACTCTCGCCTTGTGAATGTGTAATCCTGGATGAATTTCACTCACTTGTTGTGTCTTGCATCTAAGCTCTTTTGGGAGTTGAGATATTTCAGCGTCTTGTGATCCGAATACAATACAAACTCTTGCGGTAGCAGATAATGTCTCCAGTAGCGCAAAATCTGCACAGCACGTAAAAGTTCTTGTCATATATAGAGGGCCATCATTTAACTTGCTGAAATAGGCAACGAGATGATTCTCTTGACTCAGCACACCACCAATCGCAAGCCCTGATGTGTCGCATGTTACTTCAAACACTTTTGAAAAGTATGGTAGACGCATATTAGGAGCTTCAGTCATTAACTTTTTCACTTAAAAGTCTTGGTGGCGGCAGTAGTCCATTGAAATCCCTCATTCATCAAGCAGTCAATTATTGGTGTCATGATAGTGCCAAAGTTTTTGATGAACAGATGGTAAAAAGTGGCTAACCCATGAAAACTTCCGACTTCTCTAATCATCCGGGGTTACGTCCACTCTTTCTTTTACCTTCTTAGAGTTTGTAGAAACTCTTTCAGTATAGTCAAATTTGACTACTGAAAATGTCAAATCAATTAGTATAGAAATCACAAATCTTAGAAAGATGACCCTGTCTGTATAGAAAACACACTTCTTTGAATTTGCATAGAACTTCTCAGCCTGGAGTGTGCAAAAGACTTACCTTATATGGTCCATAAACTGCTCCTGAGTTCAACTGTTGATCAGTATATCATCAAAGTACACCACCACAAATTTCCCGATAAATGGCAGAAATACTTGAGTCATCACTCTTATAAGGTGCTAGGAGTATTGGACAGTCCAAAGTATATAACCAATCATTCATATAGCCCATTCTTGGTCTTAAACGTAGTTTTCATTCATCCCCTAGCTGAATTCTAATTTGGCGGTACCCACTCTTAAGATCAATCTTGGAGAATATTGTGGCACCTGACATCAACTCCAACATATCATCAAGACGGGGAATGAGAAAATGATACTTGACAGTGATTTTGTTGATTGGGCAGCTATCCACATACATTCGCCATGTGTCATCCTTCTTTGACGTCAAAAGTGCGGGAATTGCACATGGGTTCAAATTTTCTTTGATGAATTCTTTGTCAAGTAACTCTTCTACCTGCCATTGTAACTCAGCGTGCTCGGTCGGGTTCATCTTGTAATGGGACATGTTTGACAAAGTTGCGTTTGGTACTAAGTCAATGGTACGTTGAATGTCTCTCATTGGAGGCAACTCACCTGGCAGATCTTTTGAGAGAACTTTGAAAAACTCTTCCAGTATTTGTTTAATGTGTCCTGGAATCTGCACCTTGGTCTCTGTTTCAGCTTCTCGAACCACAAGTGCATAGCAAGTCGATCTCTCTTTTCAATTTGATTGTGGCTAATCAAGTTTATTGCCATATTCCTTTTGTCCTTACCACCCTTCTTTTCAGGTGTTAGTGTCTCCACTTTTTCTTTGCCCTTATCAACCTTCTTTTCTGGCTTTGGTGGTTTAGGTTGATTCGGCAATATCTTCACCTTCTTGCCATTGGACGAAGAAGCAGTGTTGGTACGTCCATATATAGTCACATCTAAGTCGAACAACTATGATCGTCCCAAAATGATATGACCCACATCCACAGGGAGTGTGCCACACCATACATTATCTGTATACGTGGCAAACTTGATGGGGATGTGACATCTCTCTTGAACTTCTATGGATGTGACATCGATCCATGTAAACCTGTAGGGATTTAGATGTTTCACCATTTTCATCCCTAAAGTGGTGATCAATTTTGACGCAATGGCGTTGATGCAACTGCCACCAACTATCACCTTGCAACTCTTATTCTTAATTTTTGTGCATGTTTGGAATATGGCAGTTTTTCTCCGGTCATTGACTTGCTCGGGCCGCGTTGTCTACTCCTAATTGGGCTCTGTCTATATTAGGAGTTAGGTTTGTCTCAAAGTTCTAATGCAACTATTGAATTCACTCTCTTTAGCAGAGGCACCCGAGTCATCATCCTGTTGGTGCACGACCACTTCTAAATCATCTTCTTCTCCTGCATCTTCAATGAAAACTTTTCAGACACTGGCTGACAAGGTATCCATATTCGTGACATCTATAGCACTGGATCTGCGGTTGACCTTTGCTGGTTCACTAGTTCTCTCGAAGGTTATCAGCTTTGCACCTGAAGAACTTGGTGGTTTGACGCTTGAAGAATTGGAGGCAGGTTTGCTTGGAGCAGAAAATGCTCGGTCAAAAGTAGGCTTGCTAGCAGTTGAGTTTTTAAAGCTATCCCTAGAATCAATTCGATGAAAATAGGATCCTCTCGACTCATCTAAATTGGTGACTAGCTGGTATGTCTGCTCTAAAGTCGTGATGCCTCGAGCGATGAGCTCTTAGCGGTAATCATCTCTAACACCTAACCTAAACCTAGATAGTGTGTTCGGGAGATTCAAACTCGATTGCACCACACCGATTCAAATATTCATCAAACTTGGCGATATATTCGGTGGTCGATTTGTTTTCTTGAGTCAGTCTATTCTACTTGTCCAGTAACTGTTGACTCAAAGACGGTGAAACGTATTTCAACCTAAACTTCTATTTCATGCTCTCCTAAGTCTTCACTAGATCATCCCTTTTATACTTCATCATCCTTTCAAGGTTTTTTTTCCAGTATTGTCTTGCTTGTCCCGTTAATTTCATCATGGTAAATCGAATTTTTCTAGACTTAGACGTGTCATGCCAACAAAAGTATCGGTCCATAGCTAGTTGTCAATTTATGTAAGCCTAAGGGTCTAAGTGTCCGTCGAAGGAAGGAGCATCAACTTTTACGTTTTTGATATGCCGGGAATTTGGATCCTCTGTATTGTTGGGTTGAGCTCGCTCATGCCGGGTGGCCTACTGTTATTTCGAGACTCGTTCCCCTCCGTGGGTCTCCTTCGATCGGCTTCTAGCCTTTCAAGTTGTATGGCTAGATCCTTACAATTGGTATTAGCCTGATCTCTAAACTCTTGAAATCGTCGGTCCATGTGGTCCATTCTAGCAATCAGTAATTTAAGTGTATCATTAAGACTAGAGTCCATTTGTACTGAGGTCTCGTCTACTAAAAGTTCTACCACTTCTAATTGACATGCAAGTTCCTAACTAAACTTAAGTGCAAATCACCCTAAGGTGAGATGTATGATAAGCAGGAAGAATCAAAGATTAGATTAATGACAAATAATACCAACTTTAAACTTTGTTGATTAACACGTGATTAATAAAATATAATGCGGGGACAATGATTAAACTACACGTGCTAACACGGTAAATTTCAAATAAGTTCAAGTGGCCACAAATTCAAGTTATCTGAGTTGCACTAGTAATATCAATTTAGGTTCTCACTCAAGATCAAAATCACACAAACTCACTATTTAGTGCGCATCAGTCAACCGGTTCTATCTCGCAACTGATTGAAAGAGCTATCTTAATTAAGAGATACGAATAATTGAACAGAAATTTCAACGATTACTTGGGAGGTGACCGAAACTCAAACCTGGATATGAGGGATGTAGACGCGTAGTACTGATCTCCACGAATCTAATGCTTCAAAAATGGCTCGATTCGGGTTTGAAACGAACTCAGAATGACCTCCGAAAGATTAAACTGAATTGCAGAACTGAGTGCAGGAATTGAGTCTACCCACGAATCAACTCGGCTGAGTTGAGTCGACTCAGTGACGTCAGCAGGTGACGTTAGCAGATGGCATCAGCAGTAGTAGATCGGGTCCGAGTTTTAACTGTCGGGTTAGTTGATTATAACCCGATCTAAACCCAATAACTTTTCTCCTATTGGGGTTAAAGAAATGGGTTTCAATCCGCTGACCCGATAACCCGAAGACTCTGTCCTCTCCTGATCTCTTATCGGGTGCCTTTGACGGCGGCTGCAGGGGCTCTGTGGAGGCGCGACGGTAATCGTCGACTGCTGGCAGCGTCAGTGAGGAGTTCCGGCGAGATCACGGCGATGACATGACGACGAGGAGATCATGTCGAGGACGACACTACGAGGAGAACTAGACGATGCTACTCTCGTCAGATGGGTTCCAGCGAGATTAAGACGAGGAAGATGTGTGACGTCATCAGCGAAGTCGGGATCTGCGATTGGTGGTGGTGGTGGTGATCAGAGTTTGAGAGATTAAGATAGGAGCGAGTTGTCGGTGGCGGTTTAGTGGCCCGGTGAAGTGACGATGGTGGTGGCGAGGTGATGATGTTGTGGTTGAAACGATGGAGATGACGAGGATAGTGAGAGATTATGTAGGTGGAGGTGGAGGTGGCGGAGGAAAAGGGCGGCAGGGGTGGAGATAGTGATGGGGACATCTCTCCAGGATTGCGATTCTACACTAGGAGGCATCGTCGCACACTTTCAGTTTGGTTCGATTAGGGCTGGGAAATTCAAGCGATATTAGGCTGCTCGTTTTAGTTATTTTCCCTTTTATTGTAATTTTTATTTATTTGGTAGTTTTCTTTTAGTCCCATATCGGTTGTAATGGGATCTTTCCGTTGATGTAGGCCTATTTAAGGCCAAGACTGGTATTGTTATTGACAGTTTTAGAATGAATAAAAATTGCTTTTAAAGCTTTACAGTCTGTGTGCTTTGGGTGAGAAACCTTAGGAGAGAATCCCGCTCGATTGCCCATCAGATAGTGGTGATGTTGATGGTGAAAACGAAGTGGCGGCAATGCGAGGAGAGATTCGGAGGTGGCGGTGGGCGAGGATGGCGGCGGAGAGGCAGGCGGCGGCGGTTGAGGATGATGATGAAGATGAGGTGGCGTGGAACCCTAGGGTTAGAGTTTCAAGGGAGGGAAGGAGGGGGAGAAGAACAATACTTTTTTTTAAATAGATCTAGGGATTTAGATCTAGGG
This sequence comes from Agave tequilana, assembly GCA_038442645.1. Lineage (NCBI taxonomy): Eukaryota > Viridiplantae > Streptophyta > Magnoliopsida > Asparagales > Asparagaceae > Agave > Agave tequilana. The sequence continues at coordinate 80,536 of JAVJIF010007434.1, read as the reverse complement.
TTTTGAAGAGGTTAGGTTTTCTTTTTTGAGAGGAGGAAGAAAATTTAGAAGGGGGATTGAAGACCAAAGCTCTGATACTAAATTGTTGTAACACAATCTGGATCGCAATCACCTTCTAATTGGAAACTAAGGTTTAAAATTTGAAATTAGGGAATAAGATAGAGCTTTGGGTTTCACACCCCTTGCACGGGCTTCACACCCAAAACTCATGAGCAAAGAAACTCAAGAATTTAACTAAAAAGTTTGTGAAAATTTTAGTCATTCAATATTCATTCAAAGAGAAGTCTTGGGGCCTTTTATAAGCTTTACAAAATTAGTACTTTTAGGAAATAACTGATGTGGTGCTGAACGCCCACACAAATGAAATACTACTAAAGCAAATAAATTAAAATAAATAAAATAGCTAAAATCAAAGGAATGCAGCACGCCATTTCCTAGATCTCGAATAGACTCGATCGAACTGTCGTCTGAGTGGCGTGATGCCTTCATCAGTATAGAAACAGAGAAGGCAAAAAGATAGCCTATCTTCTGAATTTGAATTATTGGACAGGAAATAAGCTTATGTCTCTATGCCAAATAGGGTCTTTTTATCTTTTTCTTTCAGCATATAAGATAACCGATACTTGGTTTCCCTAATGCTATCCCTGATATTTGAGCTGCTCATATGCCAAGTTGGCATTATATGTAGGTATGAAGTTTCTATACGCAAGAGCTGGGTATAGCCTTGTGGCCACTTCCAAATGTTACCTTCTAGATGCCCACTTCCTTATTTTTCTCCATCTTGCCTACGAAATACATTACACACCCATAATTTCTGCTCTCCTATGAAATGACGTGTCGTTAAACATGTCTGACCGCAAAAAATGCTTCTTCTTCAATATCTCTAGTGTAACAGGGACTGTGGGAGGACTATATCTTATGCCAGTAAATGAGTGAGCAATATGCTTATTACTAATTTTGTTGCACATGTATATCTGGCGTACATGGGTAAGAGTATTGTACATGTTGGAGGGTCATAATTTCAAGATTTGGTTCTCCATAACATGATCTGGTGGATATTACATAAAGTGTGAATGCGGGAAAGAAAGCTTAAATAAATAACTAAGGAGTTAGTGTATACCCAAGTTCTAGTAGTGGATATTACATGAACTGTGAAGACAGGGAGGCAAGCCTATATAATCTACTTAGTGTCTACCTAAGCTTCTAGGTATAATTGATGGTTTGGCTTAGGTAAAAGTCCATCAGAGATAGGGACATGGCAAATGTTTCAGATTAGCTGATAATTTATTAGAAAAAATAGTTTACGCACTTTATATTATTCCTCATGCTGTTTGTAAAATATGGACATTTCTTTTGTCTGTCAGTGCACATCATTGGGAAAAATGAAATAAAAGCACCAGAACTAGGCACTTGTATCCCTTATTTAAATAAAGGAAGTGAGTTTTAATAGCTTATTTTTGTCAAGTGCTTAGCAAAAAGTTTGACCTTCACTTTGCTATCACGTCGTGACAAATATCTGCAGTGAATGGTCTTTAATCAATAAGACGATGATTCTTTAGTTTTTTTAATTGAAGACTGCCAATGTTTAAGATTAGCTGAATAGTTCAGTAAAGGATGGGTTATCCATGAATTGCAATATATTTATATCTGTCCTAATTTCTTCACTCTAGGTGGTTCTTCGTTTAAAAGCTTGAAAATTATTTCCTGTCTTGCGATGAACTTTCTTCTTAATTGCTAAAATTTATAAAAAGCTACTGATTACATTAATGCCATTTGTTTTTAATCAGGAGAATACTAAACATTTGAACCTTCACCATGTTGTCATTTGTTTTAACTTCTAATGACAAGTTCACTTTTGGTCCTTGACTATTTTCTTCTTGACTTGAAAATATATGCAGTACACAGTCTTTGATCAGTTGAAACAAAGACTTTTGAGCAGACAAAATGAATCAAATGAGCTGGGTCCTAAAGGGTCTTCAGAAGCTCTCTCGGCCTTCTCAGCTTTTGTGTTGGGTGCTGTATCAAAGAGTGTAGCTACCATATTGACATATCCAGCAATCAGGTATCACTATTCAGTAGTTTTTCTGATCTGGCTCAATCTTATTTAGAGAACCAGTCCATTGTACTGTAAAATGATGGGAGTTTCTTTTGTAAGCTCCTATGTTCTATAGTTTTTTGTTAAATTGGTAGTCTAAGTTCTTCTCCAATCATGTACAGGTGTAAGGTCATGATTCAGTCTGCTGATCATGAAGATGAGCCCAATAGATCTAAGTCCCGCAAAACAGTATTGGCTGCTCTCTCTGCTATATGGGGGAAAGAAGGCATACCGGGTTTCTTCAAAGGGTTACAAGCTCAAATTTTGAAGACAGTTTTGAGTTCTGCTTTGTTATTGATGATAAAGGAGAGGATTTCAAAGTTTACTTGGATCACCATACTCGCTCTTCGAAGGTATTTGTTAGTTTCCCCAAAAGGGTGAAGATGGCATAGAAAGGGTGTCTGGCTATGGCTATATTTCCTTTAGATTAATAACATGACAAATCAATTGTCAAGAGGGAAGGAAGGAGTTTTTTGTGGTTGATAAAATAAACAGTCAGGTACATGTACGAGGGCAGAAATTGCTTCTAAAATATGACTTGGGGAAATTTAGTCTCGGTGAGCTGATGTCATTTGCCGTGTAATGTATTCCGTTGGGAGAAGCTAAGTTTGCAGAAATAAGGAAGCAATGATGAATCCCTCTCGGAAGCTCATTTGACGTATTACTGTTTCGTTTTCTCCCTTCCCCCTCCAAAACTTGATATTGATCCCTGTGATATGATGAAAGCTTTCGTTTGAGATTAAGATAAACATTTTCTTATTAAGTGAACTTGGCTGTTAGGCTTGCAGTGTTGCGTCATTAGTTATATAAATTGCGTTGTATTTAAATATCTGGGTAGAATTTGCAGAAATTTGGATTGTGTACGAGTCTAGTATTATATATACAACATATCTGCCAATCCACCAAGAAACATGAGCCCTGAATCCTGTGAAAGTGACCATCACGAAGAACCGGGTGGTACATCGTCTGTGGTAAGTAAACTAAATAAATAAATACCGTTTCTTGTTGCTGACCTGCAATCTAAATTCTAGTGATTAGTCAGCTGTTGTTGGTGGTCCTGAGTCAGTCAGTCACCTGTCCCCGGCCTTCATAAATTTGAATCTACCACCCCATCAAGCTATAAAAAGCCTCATCAGCTGTGCTTTTATTATGGAATTTTTTTCTTTTGGGGATCATTTTTTTTTTTTTGGCATATCCCGTTTTGTTCGTGCTCGTAATGAGTTTTGTTTGTATTTAGATCTGAAAAGCATTAGGGATCATTAGATGCAGTGAACGTGGGCTTTAATGATTATGGCGATACTAATATGAGGATTGTGACTCATGATCACAGTCCTCTATGAGGACCAACTCACAAAAACTCAAAATAGGCATTTAGTGAGGGGTGGTCACAGTCCTCTCGTAGTCCTCATAAATACTCAACTATAAGACATTTTTGTGAATACTGCGATCATGGTCGCTGTCCTAATAAAGAAGATTGCGATTATGGTCACACATCCTTATTTTAAAAAAGAAGGTGACTGAAGCGAACAAAATTATGAAGCTAAATTTTTTTTTTTAATTACGATTCGACATAGGAGAGTGCAGCGAAATACCCCATTAATTAATTTATGCAATGATATAATTATTACATATTATGTGGAATACATATATACATGCATGCAGCTGACAACTGTTAATCTCAACAACCTCCAGGCATCATGCACATGTGAACCAAATCACATGCATGTTTAATTTAGCAGTCGGCGGGGACCATCAAGCTATAAAAAGCCTCACCCGCCGTGTTTTTATCATCAAACATAAATACATAAAGAGATTATTATTAGGAAAATTGCATTACATCAACTTATTTTCATAATTAGAAAAAAAACTCAGAGTCATAATTTGATTCGCTACAGCCTCATCCACGTTAGCATAAACTGATTCCTTCCAATATCACTTGTTTATATATTTTCATTTCCTTTTTTACCCTTCTCATCGTCACCGTCGTCGTGCAGGCTGGAAGGGGCGGGGAGCCCCCTCTTGGGATCGGGGTCAGCGGACAGGGGCATGCTGATGATGACGACGCTAATATGAGGATGACGACGCTAATATGAAGAGTGCTCTGTAAAGACTGACTCAGAAATAAGGCATTTTGTTAGCATTGGACCATGGTCGCGGTCCTCTTTTAGGACTGTGATCATGGTCGCGGTCCTAATAAAGACTCAGATATAGGACATTTTTTTTTGAATACTGTGATCATGTGTTGTGCGCCGATGACAACAACCAATAGAGGATCTCACAAATCTCAAACACAAAGAACAACCAAATAGATCCAAGAAGAACACACAATCACAAAGAACAAGATTTAACGAGGTTCGGCCTCAATGCCTACGTCCTCGGGGCAATCAATGGAGAGATTTATATTTAGGAAGATAATTACAATAGCTCTTAAGTCTCTTTGAATGCAAGAGAACTATCAGCTAATCCTTTTTCGCAGGCTTAAACCCTAGAAAACCCCAGCAGCCCTTAAATACCCTGCTGTTCGCAATTTGCGAAACAGCAGATTTTTGCCCAAACCCAACTGTCGGTCGACCGGCGGGTCGACCGACCTCCCCTCCGGTCGACCCGGTCGGCCGACCGAATTTAACCGAGAGTTTGGCTCTTTACAGTCAGGGTCTTTCGGTCGACCGGACCGGTCGACCGCCTAAGGCCCTGTGCATGTTGTGCATGTCGGTCAACCGGTCCGGTCGACCGACCCTGCCTGATTCTGCTGCTGCTGCTATTTTCTGCTGCTGTCCACTTTGCCTTCCGTCGTCGACTTCCTTGGCGATCTCCTCGTCGACGCGACCCATGGCAATCCAGCAATCCAGTCAATTCCTCTCTCTCCAACAATTCTCCACCTCGGTGAAGATTTCCAAATCTGAGCCGAATTCCGACTCGATAGCGGCTGCACCAACATGGTTGCCTACGTACCCCTGCCCAAGGGATCAAGCCGTCCGTAGTTCATCCAAATGAGCTTCAGCAAGCTCAATTCACCTGAAGGACATGGAGCAAGTCTTTGCAGTGTGCAAACTTCACTCCCGACACCACCTTCGTAAGCATATCGGTCGGATTTTTCGAAGTGTGAATCTTCAACAAGTTGATGTCACCTTCCTCCAGAATCTCCCGAACGAAGTGGTACCTGACATCAATATGCTTCGTCCTTGCATGATAGACCTGGTTCCTTGCCAAGTAGATGGCACTCATGCTGTCACAGTTTATCTTCAATATATCCTGTTCCACGCCCAAGTCATCAAGCAACCCCTGAAGCCAGATTGCCTCCTTTATGGCCTCTGTCATAGCCATATACTCAGCCTCTGTAGTCGACAACGCGACGTAGACTGAAGTGTGGAGCGCCAACTCACCGGTGCCTGTGAGAATGTGAAGACATATCCCGTAGTCGACCGGCGTTTGTCAAGGTCACCTGCATAGTCTGAATCCACATACCCTATGCACTCTTGCTTTCCGGTGTTGTCCTTCTCAAATACTAGGCCTACATCAACAGTTCCCTTGATGTATCTCAAGATCCATTTCACAGCTTCCCAATGACCCTGTCCTGGATCATGCATATATCGGCTCACCATGGAGACTGCCTGTGATAGATCTGGCCTTGTACACACCATAACGTACATCAAGCTACCCACTGCATTGGCATATGGAACGTGAGACATATACTCACGCTCTTGAACACTCCTCGGAGACATCTTTGCAGATAATTTGAAGTGTGGCGCCATGGGTGTACTAACAGACTTAGTATCCTTACTGATATTAAACCTCTGCAGTACCTTCTCCAAATAGCCCTTCTGTGTCAAACTTATTCTGCCAGCTTTCCTGTCTCTAGTGATCTCCATGCCCAATACTTTCCTTGCTTCACCCAGATCCTTCATCTCAAACTCTGATGATAGAACTTTCTTCAGAGAATCAATAGCAGATCTCGACCTCGAAGCAATCAACATATCATCTACATACAGAAGTAGATAGATATATTCACCTGATGGTAGCTTGTTGTAGTACACACATGGATCAAAATGGCTACGTGTGTACGTCTTCTTCTTGATGAAGCTATCAAATCGCTTGTAACACTGTCTAGGAGACTGCTTCAATCCATACAGCGACTTCTTTAGCTTGCATGCTAACTCTTCCTTTCCTACAGTTTTGTAACCTGTGGGCTGAGACATATAGATCTCCTCCTCAAGATCGTCGTAGAGAAAGGCGGTCTTCACATCAATTTGGTCAAGGTCCAACTCATTCTGCGCAACCAAGGCCAATAGAATCCGAATTGACGAGTGTTTAACTACTGGGGAGAACACCTCGTTATAGTCGATTCCTTCTCTCTGAGCATAGCCTTTAGCCACCAGCCTTGCCTTGTAGCGCACTGCATCTTCTTGGAGAGATCCTTGCTTCTTAGCAAATACCCACTTGCACCCTATGGCCTTCTTCCCCTTGGACAACTTGGTGAGTTCCCATGTGTTGTTCTTGTAAAGAGATTGCATCTCTTCATTCATGGCTTCTTTCCACATCTCTGCTTCCGAACTGATCTCAGCTTCTCTGAAGGTAGATGGAATAGCCTCTTCAACAACTGGAAGTGCATATGCGACGACCATATCAGTGGTGAGCCAACCAGGTCTCCTAGTATTTCTGCGTGGTCTTTCAACTGCAGTAGGATCTGGAGCAGTACCCATGACCTGCTCCTGACCCTCTTCAACATCTTCAGCATCTTCTTCAGCTACTTGATCACCACCCTGTGTCACCTCAGGAATGATCCGAACTGATACTGAATCCTCTAGAGATGGTGGATCTGCATCACTCTCCACCTGCTGCAATAGCTCCTTGGTCTTGCTGGTCTCCACCTGCTGAGAAACCGTAGGCTTCATCAGAGAAGCCTCATCAAATGTGACATCCCTGCTGAGTATGAACTTGTTGTCCTTTTGGTCCCAAATCTTGAACCCCTTGGTTCCTCGCTTGAAGCCAACGAACACCCCTTTCTTTGCTCTTGGATCCAAATTGTCTTCTTTGACATGGTAGTAGGCTGGACATCTGAAGACCCGTAGCAAATCATAGTCCACAGCAGCTTTTCCTGACCAAGCTTCAAGAGGAGTCTTCCCCCCTATTGCAGACGACGGCAACCTGTTCACAAGATGGCATGCATACCTCAAAGCTTCAGCCCAAAACTTCTTTGGCAGTCCCGCATTGGATAACATACACCGAACCTTCTCTAGCAAAGTCCGGTTCATCCTCTCAGCCACCCCATTTTGTTGCGGAGTCTCTCTTACTGTGAAGTGTCTCTCTATGCCCTCGTAAGACATAGCTGTAGGAAAGGATCCGATTTGTACTCTCCTCCATTGTCAGAACGGAGGACCTTGACCTTCCTTCCCGCGCTTCTCTCCAGATTAGCCTTCCACTTCACAAACAGTTCCAGGACTTCATTCTTGTGTCGCATAGTGTACACCCAACAGCGCCTAGAATAGTCATCGATGAACGACACAAAATAGTGGTTACCTCCAATCGATGCAGTCTTGGTAGGTCCCCATACATCTGTGTGAACATAGTCAAGAATACCCTCCGTGCAGTGTGAAGCTGTGCCAAACTTCACCTTGGTCTTCTTGCCGATGATGCAATGTTCACAGAGATCTAACTTGCAGGTCTTAGCACCCTTTAGCAACCCTTTTCTTACAAGAGCTTGCAATGATTTCTCCCCTGCATGTCCCAGCCTCATGTGTCACAGCCGGGTTGAATCTTCCTTCTGACTGGTAGAAGCTGCCATTTGCCCTGTCACTGTACTACCCTTCAAGTAATACAAGTTGTTCGCGATCGGCCTTCAACACCACCATCGAGCCCTTTGTCATTTTAAGAACTCCTTCCTTAATAGACACTCCGAGACCCAATGATTCCAAAGCTCCTACAGAGATCAAGTTCCTCTTCAGCTGAGGTACATATCTCACTTCTTTCAGCTCTCTCACCATCCCATCAAACATCCTGATTGGAATAGTGCCAACACCCTCCATGATGCACGGATGATCATCGCCCATGACGACCGAACACCCCTCCAACTTCTCAAAACTGGTAAACCAGTCTCGATTAGGGCATACATGATATGTTGCACCTGTGTCCAAGATACACTCGTTCTCACCCGAGTAGCCTATGACGGGAGTGGTAACTGAAAACGAGAACACTGAAGAATCTGAATCTGATCCATCTGCCTGTGATTTTCTGCTTGCAGTTTTTACCACTTTTGCTAGATTTGCTTCAGACTTTGATTCTTTCTTCTTTCCCTTGAACTTTGGACAGTCTACCTTCCAGTGCCCAATCTCTTTACAGAAAGCACACTGATTTCTCTTAAGATCCCTGAATTCCGACCTGGATTTCGATCTTCCTCTAATCTCCTTTCCCTTCCTTGATGAACCTCTGCTTCTTACTTCCAATGCCTCCGCCGATGACCCTGACTGAGAAGGATGCCTCTCCTTCTTTCTTGTCTCATAACTCATCAGTGCAGATGACACCTCATGGTAGTCCAAAGTCTGCCTACCATTGATAAACGTCATAGTAAATGTCTCATACTCCTCCGGTGGGAGTGAGTTCAGGAGAATGACAGCCTTGTCTTCCTCTTCTATCACGACATCCACGTTTATCAGATCTGTAAGAAGCTTTGTGAATCGGTTGATGTGCTCATTTACTGTGCTCCCCTTCTTCATTCGAAACTGATACAGCTTACTCTTAAGCTGCAACCTGGATTCCACACTCTTCGTCAGGTATTTCTTTTCAAGGGTTTCCCACAGATTCTTTGCAGACGTCTCATGTTGCACAAGGTATTTTATGTCTTGTGTCAAGCATGAACGTATCAGGCCACATGTCGATCTGTTCATCTTCGTCCACTCTTCATCGGTGGTTGTGCTCTTCTTCCTCTCCAATAGGAGGGTATCCTCGAGATTAGATGCATTCAACGCATCCATAACCTCGCATCTCCACATACCGAAGTTATTAGTGCCATTGAACTTAACAACTTCAATCCTTGGGTGAGAGTTCATTGTTCTAACAGATGCAATTTCTTCTGCCATTGAGATTTTTTTTCTTGATCCTCTATCTATGCGGAAGATCAACTAACTTGAAATAGATCTATACACAGATAAAAATATGATTTTTACCTGTCCCTTGAAACCCTAGATCGAGTTTCTCACCAGATCTACTCCACCACGGATTCAACGAGCCCTCCTTGAGTCCTTCTGAGATCGACACACGATCTCCTCGAACACCCAATACCTCAGATCTGAGATCGACACACGATCTCCACCGGATCCGATCTCGAGCCCTCCGAATCCTCAAAAAATCCCAAGATCAACCTAGATGCTCTGATACCACTTGTTGTGCGCCGATGACAACAACCAATAGAGGTTCTCACAAATCTCAAATACAAAGAACAACCAAATAGATCCAAGAAGAACACACAATCACAAAGAACAAGATTTAACGAGGTTCGGCCTCAATGCCTACGTCCTCGGGGCAATCAATGGAGAGATTTATATTTAGGAAGATAATTACAATAGCTCTTAAGTCTCTTTGAATGCAAGAGAACTATCAGCTAATCCTTTTTCGCAGGCTTAAACCCTAGAAAACCCCAGCAGCCCTTAAATACCCTGCTGTTCCGCAATTTGCAGAACAGCAGATTTTTGCCCAAACCCGACTGTCGGTCAACCGGCGGGTCGACCGACCTCGCCTCCGATCGACCCGGTCGGCTGACCGAATTTAACCGAGAGTTTGGCTTTTACAGTCAGGGTCTTTCGGTCGACCGGACCGGTCGACCGCCTAAGGCCCTGTGCATGTTGTGCATGTCGGTCGACCGGTCCGGTCGACCGACCCTGCCTGATTCTGCTGCTGCTGCTATTTTCTGCTGCTGTCCACTTTGCCTTTCGTCGTCGACTTCCTTGGCGATCTCCTCGTCGACGCGACCCATGGCAATCCAGCAATCCAGTCAATTCCTCTCTCTCCAACATCATGGTCGCCAGTCCTCATAAGGAGGGCTACGATCACGGTCATAGTTCTATAAAGACTCAGAAACGTGACATTTTTGTGAGGATTGCGATCGTGATCGCAGTTTCAGAAATAGGACTTTTTTTTAGAACCACGATCATGACCGCAGTCCTAAAAAATATGATTGTTTGTGAGAACTGTGATCATAGTCACAGTCTTATATATACCAGCCGTCAGCATTTTCGAAGCGGTCCGCTTTTTCGAAGCAATTAATACGGGGGCATTTGCGTCTTTCGCTACTGAGAAGCGCTTCTGCGCTTCACACGTGGGCACGTGGTTGATCTAAAAAAAGAGGTGGCTGAAACAAATAAAATTATGAAGGTGAGTTTTTTTTCCTAATTATGGCTTGACATGGGAGCGCGTAGAGAAACGCCCCTTATTATTATTATTATTATTATATGTATTGCTTGGTCACAATAATAATAGACATATAAATTAGTAATTAATTAATTTATGCAATGATATAACAAAAAATTGGTCTTGGAGCCCTCCATATGCCATTTAATTAGGAAAAAGCTCAATTAAATATTTTTTTCGCCTCAGCCTCATTTCACGTTAATCATGTGGTAAAATTCAAATTGTCCACCGCTGATAACTAACTCTTAATTTCTGTTTCCCTTTTTTACCCTTTTATCAAACACTTTCTTTCTTAAATAATTTAATTTCTTTTTGACCCAAAACAAACTTTGGGCGTTATTTGATGGCTCTTTAAGATCGTTTAATGGTTCAATTTGAGACAATATCTGTAAACCTCGTTTTGTTCGTGATGAATTTGTTAGTGTTTGTTTTCGTGATAATTTTTTAGACAAGGTTTTGATTTTTTTTATTTTCTTTTTATGGGTTATGCTAGATGATGATGTTGCAGAAAAGAGAGCAGCGACTCATGATCCCAGTTCTTTTATGTGAGGACTGCGACTCATGGTTTCAATCCTGAAAGTCCCAGTCCTCTAATTACAACATTTTTGTGAGGACTCCGACTATGGTCACAGTCGCGGTCCTCTTTTTTGAGGATTGCGACTACAACCATGATCGCAGTCGTAGTCAGATGACTTAAAATGCCCATTTGTGAGGACTGCGATTATGGTCGCAATCGCACTTCAGTGCTCGAAAAAGTACTTTTTTTGGGCAAAACTACCTGTGTGCTTCATAATGTTAGATTTTTGTACTCGAATTCGATCGAAGATTTCAAAATTGTCTCGAAGATGATTGTGATTTAAACTTTTTTTCTTTAATTCTTCATCCGCTTAGAGTCACTATTTTTAAAAAAATAAAATTCAACCGACTACTTTTCTATTAAAAAGGCAGATGGGTATTTGTGTCTTTTTTCTAAAGGAGAGCGTTGATCCTGTTCGTCCTAAATGGAAAAGGCTCAGGCGAAAAAATTGTAATTGAGGTTTTACCTAATTGAATTTTACTATAGGTGATATTTGCCCAAAATCCCCGTGATATAATTATTACATATTATATGAATCAATAGTGCTATTTGCCTCCCAATTCATCTCCCAGATTAGCTCCCATATAACATGGCTTGCCACGTGGCATCCTGATCAGCATTTCCCCCTGCAGTCCCATCTCTCAAGTCCCCCCTTTCAGGCTCTCTCCCTCAATTCTCGTCGCCACCCTTTCGAGCTCGCCGCGCCACCCTCTCCTCCATCGATCTCCACCACGGCATCCCTAAATTTTTACCCTCAAACTCCAAGTTCCTCCTACCCCAATCCCATCTCTCAAATCCTCGCTCTTAGCCTCTCTCCCTCAAATCTTGTCGCCGCCTTCTCGAGCTCGTCGCACCACCATCCGTTGAGCTTGCCAGGCCACCATCCGTGGCTTAGCAAAAAAAATGAATAACTACCCCCCAGTTCGTCTCTCTGTCACTCTTTTTCTCTATCTTAGAAAAGCCCTAGCTCTCTTCTCGACCCCCAACATCGCTGCCATTCACTTGTCGTCGCGCCCCCATCCCCTTGTCGTCGCGCCCTCTCTCTCCGCAACAAAAATCCCTAGCTCTCTCTCTCTCCCACCCCTCTCTCTCTTGATCTCCAAATTAGTCCGCCCGCGCGTGGCCCATCGCCGCCCTGCGATCGTGATCTCAGATAGAATTCTCTTCTCGATCTCTCAAAGGTCGCTCCTTACCCCTCAATTTCTACCTACATGGTTTTACTTTTTCTTTTTTTGTTTTTGCTTGGGTTATCAAAGGTGGGAATTCTTAGAGTGTGGGCATAGGTAATGATAGAACGAACTGAAAAAATTGAAGGTGACAATGTGAAAGCCAACTGAAAAAACTGAAGATTGATGATGTAAAAATTTGAGAATGTTGGAGAAAACATGTTCGAAGAAAATGTTTGATAATGTGTTGTCTGCTTGAGGGCTTGGAGATATGATGCTGATGTGAGTTTAACTCTTTGTTAGAGATAATGTTGAGATATTAATGTTATGATGATTATTTGAGGACCATTTTATGAAATGTGAAAGTCAACATGTAAAACTGAAATTTAAGAGTCTTGGTTTTTTTTTTATTGTTTGTTGATTCTTCTACAGGTCTGAATGAGCTCTGCATCAATGAGCATCGATCATCTCAGGTGTTGTTGTGATTTGGAGGCTAAAGATTTTACTTGTTACAAGAAAAATGACAAAGCCAAAATTTTTTATGATTGTGCAAACTTTATTTCAAAAGAGAATGCCAGATGTGACTTCTTTCAGCAATTTCCAAAAGATGAAGGCTTAAAGGTAACAAAAGAGATAGAAGACAATCTTTCTATGAGAGTAGAAAAGATAGAGAGATCAATTGAAAAGCCTTCAAAAAAGCTTGACAAAGTCAAGGTTGTGTGGAAGACAAAATTAAAATTTGAAATTTGTTTTGTTGGTGCTTGTTGTAGCTGTGATTGTTAAGATTATTATTGTATGAAAGCAAGAAGTTATTTGTAAAAAATCTAATATGATTTTCGTACTGCTTGTTTAATTTTTTGTGGAAGAAATTTGAGAATGTCATTTCTTGTTTATTGGTTTAATGAATGTTCAATGTTTAATTTTTTTTTCTTTTCTTGTGTTGGCCCGGAGGCCTTCCTCTCTAGTTTTGATGATGATTAACTCATGTAATTATGTTTACTAATAATCTTGTGATTTTAGTTTCAGATCATTAATCAAGATATTAATTAGTGATTGCTCCAAAACTCCGTGATCTGGAAGCTTTCACATGTTATTTCCAGAGCCCGAGCATCAAGATCTTGTTTAGCACTCGTTGGAGTCAAGCTCGGTGGATGGAGTTTGGACCGAGTCGACTTGAAGATGAAGATCGTTGTAATACCCCGTTCCCGAATACGTACTTAATTTCGTATTCAGTTTTTTTGATCGTATTTTTCGATTTACTTTCCGTATTTGACTGATTTCAATTTTAAATATCATTTGCCAATATAATATATTTTATATGATTTTCTGGGATTTTCGGAATTAAAAGGAATTTCTTCAAAACGGTGTCGACCAGTGCCGCTGATCGATTCCTAAATTTTTATCTTACAAACTGTTTAGAAATTCTAGAAGATTCTTTAGACATTTCTGCTTAGAATAATATTCCTTGCTTAAATACTTTTTCTGAAGATTTTACGAATTTATGGATTTTCCGCCGGAGTCGGTAGAAGACTGATTCGAGTATTTTTATTTCACAAACAGCTAGGAAATTCTAGATGGTCCTTTAGACTTTAATTCTTAGAATCACATTTCTTACTTAAATACTTTTTCTGAGGATTTTATGATTTTATGAAATTCTTTCGGAGTCGGTAGGTAACTGATTCCGGGATTTTTAGATTTAAAACTATAAAGTATTTCTTAAAAAGGATTTTACTACGAGTCTTCATATATTATTATTGATTTTTGGTGAAATTGCGAGTCGTTCCGAGATACTTAAATTTCGGACGATTTCGGTATTTTCCGAATTGTTTTCCCGCATACTCGACTTTATCTCGGGAAACTGTGTTTCCGATATTTTCATTTTTGGAGACCAAGAAAATATCTTCTCTTTATCATTTCTTTTTCTTTTTCCTTTTCCTTATTTCCTTTAGCTTCCTCCACAAGCTATTAACTTTTCCAATTTCCAATAATTCTAATTTTCTCCACCACAAATATCTCCACCTCATTTCTTCCACACACTTCCTTTAATCCTCCACCCCACAACACCTACACCTCATCCCCCTCTTTGGCAAGCTTTGATTGGCCAAGGAGAACACCTCACCCCCACTTTACAATTAAGCCCTCCCCTTTTATTTAATTGCATCCCCTTTACAAATCCAAAACCCTATAAATACTTTTCCTTTTCATTTCTAACCCTTTTCTTTCTTCACTTCTCTTCATCAAAGAGAATTACCTTCACCAAAATTCCTCTTTCATCTCCTCTTCAACCTTCAACTCCAAGACTTCATCAAGGCCATCACTTCAACCTCTTCTACCTTGGATTGGGATCCTCTCTCTTCGTCGATTACATCTCCGTAGATCAAGCCGTCGACCACAACCATTTCGAGTTCGTAAAGCTTCACACAACCGTTCAAAGTGAGTATATTTACTCACCAAGACTCGTAAAATCCTTGTATACTTGTGTTGCCAAATCATGTCCCCTTAAGTCATCAAAATCATATTTTTTAGCTATCAAAAATAACCACCACAAAAATCTGATTTTTGACCTAACAGCAGCAGATTTCAGAACTTCGGTCGACCGGCCCAAGGGGGGCAGTCGACCGATGTGCACAAACGTGCACAGTTTTGAGTAGGCGGTCGACCGGTTCACCAACCAGTCGACCGGTAGAAAACCTGGAGCTCACGGCCCTGTATCGGTCGACCGGCAGTCGACCGACAGGCGACCGTTAGTTATGTCTCCGGTCGATCGGCAGTCGACCGGAAGTCGACCGACCAAACCTGGAGGTCACGGCCTCGTATCGGTCGACCGGACGTCGACCGTTAGTTAGGTGACTGTCCCGTATCGGTCGACCGCCGTTTAACCCAGTCGACCGATAGGCTAATTCTGGGCCAAAATTGCTGATTCTTCTCTTTTCTGAATTTAGATCTTATCGTTGATACATGTGTTATATATAATCATTGCTCATGCTTCATGACTGATACCACATGACATGTTATGATATATTCTTACCCCTTGACTTGTTACCTGATATATATCACTCCTTGCCATGCCATTACTTCATGCATGTCAATTACATGCTATTGTTTCATATCTGATTATATCACCTGACTATTATCAATCACTTGATATGACTTGTTTAATTAACACTATCAATCTCTTGTCATGCTATCACTTAAAACCCAGCATGATATATTTGACTTTGTAATTATCACGCTTACGGGAATCCTGTCTTGTTTTATGGAACTAAGTGCCACACCATACTCGGTGGGGGCCACCTCTAGAATCCATTCCCTCAGAGCAAAGTGCCACACCACACGGTGGGGGTCACCTCTTGAATCTGTTGGGCTATTACTGTTATGTTTATTCTTTCCCGTAATCTGATAATTCTTATTAACTACAACTTGTACGGGGAATGGGAGGAAGTGATGGATGCCGGAATGATACCTTGCTTATAGTAATGGAATAAAATATTGACGACTTGTGGTAGTGGAACCATGAGTTCCACAGAAGACATGTGATTAGGGGGACTTTGGGCCTCCAATACTGGTTCCAGGTGTATGGAAACTACTATAAGAAGTGTTATCAGTTCTCCATCTACTTCCGGTAACGACCCTCGACTCTCTTATATATGGATGTATGTGAGTCGGGATATATACCGAGACACATACCTAGATATATGGGTCAGACGAGTAATAATAATAATTAGATGCCCGTTATATTTCAATCCTGATTCCAGTGATGATTCCGGTTATGTCTTAGTTATGTTTCCTGTTATAGTTTCCGTTATGTGTACCTGTTATGACTCCTGTCTTAGTTCCGGTTATGACTCATATTACACGTGTTATGGACCTATGATTATTATTGTTATGTATTCCTGTTTTGACTATCGTATGAATTGCAACTCTGATTCTATACGCTTGGATATTCGGTGGCATGAGACAAAGGTATATACATGAGGGTTTCCTTGTTTGGATTATTCCTTCGATGTACTAGTCTCATGGGACCGTGACTTAAGCGTATACAATCACTTTTGCTTGTAATCAGCTTTACTAGTGTTTTCCTGTTTTATGATTATGTTATACCCGTCCTTATATACCATACTTGTGTTCTAACCCCTATTCATGTCTCTTAGCCACTTGGCTGTAGTTCACTTATTATTATATGTCTTGATTCCTTGGATTTGCATATTCAGATTCCGAAGCTGGATCGAAGTGGAGTTGTCCACCGTAGATCGAGCTTTCCTTAGCGAGCAGGCATCCTAGCTCCAGTTCCTCGTGCCAGACTCCTTTGACTCACGGGATCTTCTTTCTACTCGTGAGCTTTTTGTATACATATTTGTATATTTCACTTTTGGACTTGGTTGTGATAAAAGACATATGTGTAATATGTATGGTTTATCATATCCTGTGATAGCTTTGTATATGTACCTTTCATGTTGGCATATTAAGAATACCACGCTTCGTGTGTACTCTGATTTCTTGTTGTACTTTTATGCTTAGCGTATATACGTGGGGGCTTCTTTTGACCTACGTATATACGTTGCAGTGACGTCCCCGTATCAGTGGAATCGGGGCGTTACAATCGTCAAGAAGACTTAGGTATTCATAGTTTAGTGTGTTTTAGATCCATTTGTAAAGCTTAGTATAGTTGATATGCTCAAGTGCACAACACACATAAGTTTTATGTTTTGAATTTGGTTTTCATGAATAGCTTGATCAAAACAAGTTACCTTATTTTTATGTATATTAGATGTGCTCTATATACATACATGCTTACATGACTTATACAAACTTAGTTTGACATACCTATTCATGTAGTTTTATGTTTTGGTATTTTTAACAAAACATATTTTTGAATTTAAAGACAAAAACCATGATATATATGTTTCATGTATATTGGACTTATGTCCATATGCAACATGCTTCAATGTGTTTAAATATCATGTTTTTGTATTTCAATAAGTTTTAGGAAGAATCAGATTTCCAATTGAAAAATTCAAGTTTGATAAAATATAGTTTTATTTTTTGATAAAATGATAAAACACAAAAATGGTTTCATATGCTTGATATTTGAGTTGAAATTTTTATCACATTTTTATATATCAATGCAAAATGTTAAAACTATTTTTGGGGATTTTTAAAAGAGATAAAAGAATCTTTAGAAATATGTTTAACTGTTTTTCTGACCTAGTTTCTGACCCAGACTGTGGCTGACTGGCCAGGTCAGTCGACCGTGCGGTCGACCGACATGCACAGCCTTGTGCACGTTTGGCAGACACAGGGCCGGTCGGCCGGCCGGTCGACCGGACCAGAGAGCTTTGCTCTCTGTATCTGGGCGGTCGACCGGTTTGCTCCAACGGTCATATTTCTGACCGTTGGCGGTCGACCGGGCCGGTCGACCGCAAGCCTGTCAGGCTGCCAGATCAGCCTAACGGCTAGTTTTCTGTTTGGGCCTATATAAACCCCATTCCTTTGGGATTTTGGCCAAGGTTTTTAACAAGAAAAATTCTCAGTTTCTCCAGAGTTTAAAAGAAGTTTTCAAAGTGTTTTAGAGCTAAAAATATTTCATCCTTGTTTTGTTTTAGAGTTTGAAAAAATCAAAGAAAATAGAATTTGGGAGATTTGGTTTGTTCTTCATTTATATCTTTTACCAAGAGTTTTTCCAAGTATTTTTCTTTGAGTTTTTGTTTTCAAAACTCTAGTTTTTTCACACTTGAGCTATCATCTATCCTATTCTATTAGGATCATTATTTTGTGGAAAAAGAAAGTGTTTGAGGTTGATTAGCCTCCAAGTTGTAAACCCTCCTTGTATTGTTGTATCCCTCTTGGTAGAGGTTGATCGGAGTGGTATTGTTTTGGATCCCTCTTCGGTAGAGGTGATTGTGTTTGTTGTTGGCTACGGGCCTTATCCCTCTTCGGTAGATGTAGGCTGTCTAAAAATCACCAAGACAAGCCACCAAAACGCAGAGATCCAAGACCCAGACGCAAGGCTAAATGTGACAATTAAGACGCGAAAGTCCAAACCCGCGTCTCAACCTCAAGGCGCGTAGAGTCCGAACCCGCGTCTCAACCTCAAGGCGCGTAGAGTCCGAACCCGCGTCTCAGAACCAAGGCGCGTAGAGTCCGAACCCGCGTCTCAGAACCAAGGCGCGTAGGGTCCAAACCCGCGTCTCAACCTCAAGACGCGAGGGTCCAAACCCGCGTCTCAACCTCAAGGCGCTAGGGTCCAGACCCGCGTCTCGGTTACAACCACCCCGATTATGGCGCCGTTCACCGCCCATGTAGCGAAAAAGTTGGCCCTCATCGTGGAGCACTTTTAGGGGGCACGATCACCCCCTAAACCTCTATAAATAGCCATGTCGCTATGAAGGGAAAAAAAGGGGCTTTTGGGCGATCAGCATCAAGGTCAAACTTCTGGCAATCGGCAACAAGAGGGCGACACAGAGAGAAAAGAAGCAGATCAACTCTTCAGCAAGTTCGCTGCGTACGAGCTAGCTTTCGCCTACCTTCTCTTTTAGAGTTTTGGTAGACGGGGCTGAGTTACTCCTTCTACCTGCCAAGGAGAAGATCCCTTGACGGTCCAGACGGTCATCTGGTCAACGGAGAACAAGATTCACTCTCCACCGCCTCACGAAGAACCCAGCATTAAACAAAGGGGGAATTCAAGATTCAATATTCTCCCTCCCTTGTAACCGGAAGATTAGTCTGTTGTAATTTTTCATCTGATTCAAGGGAATTTTACACATCCTTCTTTTCCATGTCCTACAAGAGATGGCGACTCCGCTGGGGACTACGTTTGTCACTGAGAGCAAGTAGTGGCGCAAGATGACGTCCACCATAAGGGGAAGATGGTCGAATCGCTCGTTGTCGAGTTCGTCCAGGCGAAATACGAAGAGTTTCTCTCTTCCGGCTCCAAGAGCCCAAAGACCCGCGTCTGCCGCCGGGTCTCGACGGGGAATGGCCTCGAGGCCCAATCTGTGGCTTTCTCGAGCTCCCCTGCTGCCGACTGTGCCAAGCAAGGTACACGCGCCAACGCCTCTCAGAAGGCCCGCGTGGTCCCAGGCACATCTGCCTTTGCGACCAACCGCGTCGCACAGAACACCCGCGTCAACATCTCTCAGGAGACCCGTGTGGTTAAACTCCCTGATGTTCAACATTAGGATGTTGTTGGTTTCTCTCCACCTCCTCGACGCAATAGAAACGCTGAGCGTCGACAGAGGAGACGCGCGCGTCAGCTGCAAGTTGGAACCGTTGGTTGTCTAACTGAGGCTGGACGCGACGTACAGTCTCGCGCCTTACCCGCGTCACGTCCAGTACGTGAAATCCGCGTTTGGCGGCCCAAGCGCGTAACTCCTCAAGTTGAGTCCTCTGAAGACCAGCTTACCAAACGCCAAAGCGAAGCTTCTGCGTCTCTTCTAACGCAAGAAGCACGCGCCCAGAGACGAGGCGCCCTGCAGCCCACTCTCTCTCACGCGTCTCAGCCTGGACGTACCAGGCAGCAACGCGATACTCGCGTCTCATCTCAACAGAGACGCCAGACGCGCGTTCCACAGTCGCGACGCGGAAACCGCGTCCCTGAAGTCTGCGTCCATTCTGCACAGCACATGGATGCCTCCCGTCTTCGACGCTGTGAGGCTAGTCTCTTTGATCCCTCTTCTATGGATTTGAGGGATTATCTGACAAAGAAAAGAAGTGCCACCAGGTCACTTCACCTTGCTGCTGCCAACGGCTCATCTCCATGCTTGCGGAGTGCCGTTGCGGGTCGAGTGTGCACCAGCAGTCTTTAGTTAGACAGCTGACCTCGATTCCCCCGTCAGCCAAAAGAAGGCGCTCCCATAGAAGGAGAGTCTTCTCTGACATTGAATACTCGGAGCTTACTGCGACCATGACAAGCAGGAGCAAGGGGAAACAACTTGCAGTCAGCTCAGACGAGTCTGAGTCTGACTCTGAACCGGAAGGGGTGTATCGACACACTCGCACCCGGACGGGGGCCATTCCCCCAATTGACTATAATGCCTTAGCCCACGGCATTAGAGTGAATGATTCCCACTCCGCCGTAGTGGAATCAGGGGCTTCGAACTCTTCCGTCGAGAAGGAGACCTCTGCCTACATGACAGGCACTCCTGAGGAGACGGCAAGATGTATAGAGCAGGTCCAGAAAGCACAAATGGACATGATTATTTCTCAGCAGGCGTCGATTGACTCCCTCAAGCAGGCGATTGCACAACTGCTTGAAGACAGGAGGAAATCTCCTCCTAGGAGGTCAAAGGGCAAAGGGAGAAAGGAGAGAACTCATCTTCCGAACCTTCTGAGGAGACGCGGCGATCTACGTCCGGCTCGTCCTAGTCCTCGTCGCAAGCGAAGGGCGACCGAGACCCAGGGAAGGCTCATGCTAAAAGGATGAGTCAATTGGAGGAACGCCTCAATGCCCTTACCAGTCGCAAAGACCTCCAAGAAGCTGGAGTGGTCCGGCCCTATCCAGCTGAGTGGGATCTAGTCCCGTACCCTCCTAAGTTCAAGGCTCCAACCCTCCAAGCCTTTGATGGGAAGGGGTCCCCTAATCAGCACATCTACTACTTCAAATCCCAAACCGGGAATGTACTAGATAATGACGCCATCCTGGCGCGACTATTCATCGGCACCCTGAAAGGGTTGGCCTTTGAGTGGTTCATGAAACTCCCGGAAGGTTCTATCAAGAACTGGGGCGACTTGGAGAAGCTGTTCTTAACACGCTTCTTTGAAGATGACTCCGAGGTCACAATGCCCACCCTGTTAGCTACGAGACAACGAAAGGGAGAGTCCGTCAAATCTTTCGTGGAAAGATTTTGGAACGTGGCACTCCGGTGTCCAAGCGGTATGACCCAGGCCACCCTGGTGGAAACATGCTGCCACAACCTCCAAACCTCACTTCTTGCTCAAATAGGAGTTGCTGAAAGCCGCACCTGGAAACAATTAGTCCAACAAGGTGAACAGGCTGAGGAGATTGTTGCCCGCGTCAGGGCAGAAGAAGGCAAGCCTAGGCCGGAAAGGTCAACTAGGCGAGCGCCAGACACCTCCCTCCAGACGAAGCGGAAGGATAATTTGGCGACGGAGACCAAATCTCCCACCAAACCTCAACCAGCCAAGGCGAGTGGCTCTTCAAGCCAACCCCGCGCCAACAAGCAGTATTCCTTCAAGGAGGAACATGTCGATTTGCTCTTCAAGCTACTCAACAAGAGCAACCGACTGAAGCTCCCTGAAATTAGGCGCCCGGAGGAAGTCGGCAAGACCGACAATCCCAACTACTGCATGTACCACAGGATGTTGGGACATCCTACCAAAAGCTGCTACGTCTTCAAGGACATCCTTCAGGCTCTGATTGACGCGGAGGTGCTAAAGCTCCGACCAGAGCAGAAGAAGGTCACGGCTAACTTGACGTCAGTTCTCCAGTTCGGGAGACAACCTCCAACGCCTGCGGGGGTAACTCCTATTCCAAGAGGAGAACTAAGAGTGGTCAACACAGACCCTCACCAGCAGCAGGAGAAGGGCTTGGCACCCGTCCCTACGCCTCAAGGGGAAATCATGTGGGTCCACCCTGACCTAGTGGACGGCCAGCAGTGGACTACTGTAACCAACAGGAAGTCCAAAGGCAAGGTAAAAGCTTCGTCCTGCCATGTGGTATGTGCTTCCTCCCGAGAAGTAGAGGATGATGTTCCCTCACTGACTGATTCAGAAGAGAAAACAATAGTTTTGGCCGCAGAGCCCAACCAACCAATGACGGGGACTCGTTCAGGACAGCCCTACTTGAAGCAGTACGGCGAAGTGGCGGCAAACCCTCCACAACCGGCTGCAGAGCCAACTAGGCCCTCCACGAAGCCACCAGTGGAGAAATAAAAAGAGACTCGATTCTCTCGAGCTCTTCAAAAGGGTATAGCGGAAGGATCCACAACGCCTTACCGCTTTGATGTCTTGGCTCAATTGGCCAACATCCCGGCGCGGATCACCCTGTATGAGCTTCTAAGACTATCAAAGTCGACCAGGGAGGCTCTACA
The DNA here is from genome assembly GCA_038442645.1 of Agave tequilana. Taxonomy (NCBI): domain Eukaryota; kingdom Viridiplantae; phylum Streptophyta; class Magnoliopsida; order Asparagales; family Asparagaceae; genus Agave; species Agave tequilana. Next base: position 58,249 of record JAVJIF010007434.1, on the reverse strand, counting down.
AGAAGCGCTGGCAAACGCTGAGGTCTTTATGACCCAGGTGCCAAAGAAGGAAGATGTAGAGAATTGTCTCCACACCTCCCAGAATGCTCCTGCATTACCTTCACGGCAGATGATATGCAGGTTAAAGGGAAGCATGATCGACCCCTGTACTTCACAGGTTATATCGGATCATCTGAGGTGAACCGCATTCAGGTAGATCCAGGGTCCGCACTGAGCATCATGCCCCGCCGAGTCATGCAACACCTCGGCATCCCTACTCACCGTCTGAGCCCTACACAGACGACCATCTACGGGTTCAATGCTAATGGCACCCGTCCGATGGGGGATCAAGCTCAAGTGCCAAATTGGGAGCCTCAAGTCGGAGGTGACATGCTATGTCATCGATGCCGACACTTCCTACAATCTGCTGCTGGGACGACCATGGATTCACCGCAACTCCATCGTTCCCTCCACTCTTCACCAAGTCATGAAATACATTGACGTGAGTGGGAAGGTGCAAACGTTGGTTGCCGAAAGGTATCCGTTTAAGGGGGTCGAAAATTATTTCATGGACTCCCTCCTATATCAGGATCCGGTGGATGAAACCCCGCAACTGGAAGTGCCAGACTCTGGTAATGAGGCTGACACTGAGCCCGAGCAAGAAGAGTGCCTGTGGAAGTTGGAACCACTTGTAAAGAGCACTAATAAGCTCGATGTTGATAATACACCGACGATGCAGGCGGCTGGTATATTAATGAGAATTTAGACTTTGAGTATTTTTCTGCGTGTGCATCCGATTCAATACCGTCGGATACTAGTACCGACGTAGACAATGACATCTGGTCGGCAATGGATGCTTTGACATCATTGCATGTACCAATAAAGTCATCTTTCGGGACATACCCGGATAATGGAGATGCGCAGGAATCTATATTCATGGTTCCGACAAGACGAAAAGGCCAAAAACCAATCCTTTTGGACGAATGACGACTGAACCAACTCCCCGCGAAGAATCGGAAAGCGAGGAGGAATCCCCTCAGCTCGACCATTATGAATCGAAAGCGCTCAGAATGATGAAGCAAATGGGGTACGATCTAACCAACAAGCCCGGGTTGAACTTCGGCAAAGGAAGGAGAACCCTGCTTCGATCGTTTGTGCCGAAAGGGAAATCCCCTGATTATTATCATCGGACGCGCAGGGGGTTGGGCTATGTATCAACTCCAATCCCATCAGCCTCTGGTTCTCAAGAATCGTCGAACAACGATCACTCTTCAGACACATCATCTTGGGGGTCAGATGTTAGTGTCGGCAACATCTTCAAGGAACTTTCAGTGAACATGGTTTCGACAAGCCACCTGGAAGATGGAAATAAAGAAATGATCCAATCTGATACAGATCCATGGATCAAACATTTAAATGCTCTTTGGGATACCCGCTTTGAACAGCGTGAGCCACCCACAGAAGACAAGGTTGTTCAGATCAACCTAGGAGATGAGGCCAACCCCAAGCCCATCTTCATAAGTGACGGCCTGTCACCATCGGAGAAGAAGGATCTAATATCTCTTGTACAAGAGTATATAGACGTCTTCGCCTGGAATTATGAGGACATGCCAGGACTTGATCCTCAAGTGGCCATGCACCGCCTCAACATCAATCCGGACGTAAAGCCTGTCAAACAACAACAGCGACGGTTTCGCCCAGAAATAATGGAGGCAATTCAATCAGAAGTCAGAAAACTTATTGATTCTGGCTTCATCAGGGAAGAACAGCATCCTGATTGGGTAGCCAACATCGTCCCCGTCTCCAAAAAGAATGGGAAAATCCGGATCTGCATCGACTTCCGTGATCTAAACGAGGCCTGCCCCAAGGACGAATTCCCATTGCCGATCACAGATGTCATGATTGACAATACTTGTGGATTCGAACGAATGTCCTTCATGGACGGATTCTCAGGATACAATCAAATCAAAATGTATCCTGACGACGAAAAGCACACCTCCTTCAGGACTCCTCTAGGGGTATATTGCTACACCGTTATGCCCTTCGGACTGAAAAATGCAGGGCAACATACCAAAGGGCCATGAACGCCATTTTCCATCAGCAAATACGCAAAACGGTGGAATGTTATGTTGACGACATCGCGGTAAAAAGCCGCGCTAAAGGCGATCACGTAGCAGACCTGAAGGTGGTCTTCGACATCATGCGGGCTCATCAATTGAAGATGAATCCCACCAAGTCTTTCCTGGGGGTAGCCAGTGGCAAATTCCTAGGATTTGTTGTGACTTCCACAGGAATCCATTTAGATCCGGAGAAAGTCCGCGCTATCCAAGAGATGCAACCCCCGAAAAGCCTCAAGGAACTCAGGGTTTACAGGGTCGATTGGCGTACATCCACAGGTTCATCTCAAATCTCTCCGGAAGATGCCAGCCCTTCGCTAAGCTAATGAAGAAGGGTGTCTCGTTCATTTGGGACGATGCTTGCCAACAAGCGTTTGAGGAAATCAAACAATACCTCACCCAACCACCAGTCCTTGCAGCCCCGGTGTCCGGAAAGCCTTTCCTGGTGTACGTCCGGGCAATGGACCATTCTTTGGGAGCTCTACTAGCTCAGAATGATGAAGAAGGATGAGAACAGGCAATCTACTATCTGAGTAGAACAATGATCGGAGCCGAACATCGGTACAACCCGATCGAGAAGGAATGTTTGGCACTAGTGTTCGCCATTCAGAAATGCGACACTATCTGGTAGGCCAGACTATAAATGTCATATCAAAAGTCAACCCTCTTAGGTTACTTATGACTAAACCTTCATCGCTAAATGGCCGACTGGCAAAATGGGCCATATTGCTATCACAATATGAAATGCACTTTCTGCCGCAGAAAGCCATTAAGGGACAAGCGGTCGCAGACTTCCTAGCTGAACACCCAGATCCGAGGGCAGCCAAAGTCTACGAGGATCTCCCAGACGAAGTGGCCGAAGTCTACCTGACTCAGACATCGTTCGAAAGTCAAGTGTGGCAACTTTTCTTCGACGGTGCATCAAGGACAAGCCCCAAGGGACACGTAGTGGCGGGGGTAGGAGTAGTACTTGTCTCCCCACAAAAATTATGTGATCCCCCGAGCTGTCTCGCTAACAGAGCCTTGTTCCAACAATATGGCGGAGTACAATGCTCTATTAATCGGGATGCAGCTCGCCGATGAGATTGGCGTTAAAAATCTCGAGGCATACGGCGACTCCAAGCTCATCGTCAGCCAAGTTCGCGGGGAGTACGAAGTCAGACATGAAGACTTGGTACCCTATTACAATGCAACTATCCGCATGGCCGAGGGATTTACAAGCTTCTACATCGACCATGTACCGCGCAGGCAAAATGCGCACGCAGATGCACTCGCATCCCTGGCTGCCTCCTTAGCTCTTCCAGCTGGAGCAATGGAGAAGATATTCGTCTACAGCCATGACTTGTATTGCCCGAGAAATGCTCTCGAGGATTATCAGGAGTCAACGGGAGGTCTTCACCGCGAAGAAGCACTTGAAGCGTCAACCGGTCCAGAACTTAAAGACTGGCGATTCCCCTACATCGACTATGTCTTGTACGGCATCCTGCCTGAGGACACCAAAGAGGCGGCTGCCATTCGAAGGAAAGCCCCTAAGTTTTACTATAATGCGATTACACGAACATTGTATCGTCGATCGCATGACGGGATCTTACTCCGGTGCCTCTCACCAAAAGAGGCCCAGGAGGTATTGAAAGAGGCCCACGACGGTACGTGTGGAGCCCATCAACCTGGCCCAAAATTGGCACATCGACTCCAAAGGTTGGGTTACTATTGGCCCAAGATGGTTGCCGACGCCGTCGCCTATGCCAAAAGATGTCACGCTTGCCAAATGCATGGAGATTTTATCCATCAAGCACCAGGGTACCTCCACTCTACGACCTCTACATGGCCATTTGAGATGTGGGGGATGGATGTGGTTGGTCCTATCAGCCCACATCATCAAAGGGACATCGGTTCATTCTAGCAATAACCGATTACTTCTCCAAATGGGCCGAAGCCATTCCTTTGAAGGAGGTGAAATCGTCGAACGTGATCAAGTTCGTGAAACATCACGTTATTTACCGTTTCGGTGTACCTCGGCGGATTGTCCATGACAATGGACCCCAGTTCATCAGCCAGGCATTCCAGAGATTCTGCGCTAAGTTCAGAATCCAGAGTGTGTCTTCAACGGCATACTATCCTGCCGCTAATGGCCTCGCAGAAGCTTTCAACAAGACTATTGGCAAGCTTCTCAAAAAGTTCGTCTCGAAAAGTCAACGAGACTGGGACGACAAATTGGGTGAATGCTTATGGGCTTATCGCACAACTGTGCGAACTCCGACTAAAGCCACGCCATTTTCCTTGGTATACGGATGTGAAGCCGTGCTTCCCCTGGAAATCCAAATTCCATCTCTACGCGTCGCCTTGACAGCGGAGATGACGACAGAGGAGAAGCATTGACAGCGACTCCAGGAACTGGAGGCCTTAGACGACAAGCGTCTGCAAGCCCAACAGCAAATCGAGCTCTACCAAGCTCGAATCACCAGAGCCTTCAACAAGAAAGTTAAAGTACGAACTTTCAAGAAAGGCGATCTTGTCTTAGCCGTCAGAAGACCCATGGTGATGACGCACAAGACAAAAGGAAATTCCAACCCAAATGGGAAGGACCATTTGTGGTAGAATCAGTCTACTCAAATGGGTCATATCGCCTCATAACCTCGAATGGCGATACACTTATGATGCCAATCAATGGCAGATTCCTGAAGAAATACTATCCTTAGATGGTATTCTTCCGCTGATCAAGTTAAAATACACCTCTGATCAAAATAAGAAGAGCTTCTCCATTAATATCCGACGCCTCCGACGGCTAAGGATAGAGGAAAATGTTGGCTTTTAAGCCCAACATAAGTCTTCGACAACTTATCATGCTGAGGGGAATAGCATGGCTAGCCCAACTCAAACGGTAGTTGGTAAAGGCACCTCAAATCCGTTGATAGCTGAGGGTTTGCTAAAAATCCTAAGTGGACTTGGCTCCACTCCTTCCTCCAAAATCCCCTACCAATTCTCATCCACAGAATGGTAGGTCTACAAAATACAACCATTACTAAGTTAACACTATACCTCTGGTAATGGAAACTTTTCAATATTCCTTGTCGAGTACAAATTTTGCTTGTCAACTCTACACGGAGTACCAAATTTTCAAATTTGCCAAGTTAACACTACACCTCTGGCACTTCAAATCTCACTTGTCAATTCTCACCAATAGAATGACAGGTCCTCAAAATTGCTCTTATCATGAGGCAATTTTTGTCAAGTCAACACCACACCTCTAAACAGCAATCAAGTTTCTGCCAGGTTTAATATTACACCTCTGACAGTCACTCTTCTTCAGACTTCCATATCGAAGCTGAAATGGATGATGCTAAGTTAACACCACACCTCTAGCATCCAAGTCATTGCTAAGTTCAACAATACACCTATAGCCATGACTTTCCCTCGGACTTCCTTATCCAAGCCGAGATGACCAATGCTAAGTTCAACATTACACTCTAGCATTCCCTCATTGTCAAGTTAAACATTACACCTATGACAGTGACACTTCTGAGTTAAGTTAATATCACACCTCTGACTCACATCCTTGTCAAGTTAACATTACACTTCCGACAAGACCACTTTCAACCCGTTAAGTTAATATCACACCTCTGACTTCTAATCAGGCGATTGTGGAACGGACCCACCCGGCGCACGGAACCAACCGGATAATCACCCTCCGCTTCCATGAATGCGTTGAGGAAGGTAGTACCAAGTTGTGATATCTCCCCAGCCGGAACCTCAGACTTGCGCGACCCAGGGAAAAGGCCGATAACTGACCTGTCATGGCTATCATGACGGTGTACTTTATGGGAGCCCAAATCACCGAGAGTAATCTCAGGGACATATCGAGAGAGGTCCCATTCCATCTTCCGAGGGACGGACATGTGCTGAAAATAGGACAGCGGGAACATCCTCTCCATGTTCGGAAGAAAGAATCTTCCACCCCTTATTTGACGGAGCCATTTGTAAGTTCCGTCATACACGCGATGGCCGCCATCGTGGATACGATCTCCGAAGAAGAAGGCAGGCTTCTCCAGCTTGATTTCAGCATCCGTTGTGAATGCTGCATCAGTCATAAGCACCCGAAGAGTCCTCATGTCAACATTCGAGAGCCTCTCCTCACGAGCCTGCGACTTGTCAGCAGTCACAGGAACAGTCCTTTGTAACACAAAGGTCAAGTCCCGGTCAGCACCACCTACATGTCCAAAGTGGCGCGTCTTGGCGAGTGAAGTAGTAGGGTGTGGCGCTGCAAAAAGAAAAGGACACTTAGTTAGATACTCTATCAAAAGCAAGAAAAAATGCTAAGTGTTCATAATCCAAACGCAGAAGAGACACTGGACGCAGGAATTATCAAATCCGCGTCCAGACCTGCGCATCCACGCAGAAGAGACAGTGGACGCAGGAATTATCAAATCCGCGTCCAGACCTGCGCATCCACGTAGAAGAGACACTGGACGCACGAATTATCAAATCCGCGTCCAGACCTGCGAATCCACGTCCAAACGCAGAGGAGATACTGGACGCAGGAATTATCAAATCCGCGTCCAGACCTGCAAGATCCGCGTTTTGCAAACCAAGACTTATGAGATTCAAGTATTTGGACTCAGGCGCCAGACCGCAAGAACCAGCGCCTGATGTTGCAGAACGCAAGGATCAAAGTCCGCGTTTAAACCCTTCACAATTAGAAATATTCTAAGTGAAGGGTCCAAAAGGCAGGACCTAATGGCACCGGGTCATCAAACCCGCGCCTCGGTTATCAACCCAAAGACTGCGTCTGGGAATCAAACACGATTTAAATTCGTGTGTTAAGGGTTCTTAAGGGTTCTTTCAACTTCCTTTAATGGTGAAATTCACGCCTAAAAGGCAGTTACCTTGGAGACCTTGGAGAACAATATCCTGCGCAGAGGAGGAGCTGCCCCTCCGGGCCTCGGCGACGGTCGCCTTTGAAGAAGAAGCAGTCGGCTTGGTCTTGGGTGCCATTGCTAATTCGATCCAAGTTTGAACAGATGAACGGAAAAGGGAAATTCTCTTTCTTAATTTTATCAGCGAGTGCGTTCGGAGAAGAAGAGGAATCTTCCCAACTGTGGCCTTTTATAGGCACAAGGATTCGCGAAGATACGCAGCGTATGGCCCGATGAATTCCGCGGCGAATCTCTGTTCGACGCGTGGAACAAAATCACTTTAAACGCACAGAGAAGATCATGTGCCACGACTCGGCAGTGAATCGTCGCTCGACACGTGGCACGGATCATTTAATGCGCCAGGAAATCCGCGCGCCAAAAGGCGAAATCCCGTCGGTTCCCCAGGCCAACTGGCAGAGCAATCATGACGTGGCACGGACTCGCACCCGACGGTCATGTCTCTTCAATGGATATGCCCTATCAGCATCGCCATAAATGCGCCCAGACAATCGCGTCTATATTCAAAAGATGCGTCTCTCCGAAATTCGCGTCTTCAGCTGAACATCGCGTCTGCCTTATGAAGATCAGTCGCGTTTCCGTTGCCAAAAGGTCGCGTCTCGCTAAGAAGTCGCGTCTTTAAAGCAGTCTCGTCTTCGCTTTTCAAAAAAGAACCTGTAATACCCCGTTCCCGGAATACGTACTTAGTTGCGTATTCAGATTTTCCGATCGTATTTTTTCGATTTGTTTCCTGTATTTGTTTTGCTTTATGAATTCCTTATATGATTGTTTTGTCTTGGATTTGGATTCGTGGATTCGGAGTCAGCCCTAGTCTGAACCGAAGGCCCGATCCTAGAGTATTACTCGATTTAGACATTATGATAATTAGAATTGACCGATTTTAGTTTTAAATACCATTTTCCATTATTATATATTTTCTATGATTTTCTAGATTTTTCTGAATTAAAATGAAAGTCTTCAAAACCGGTGTCGGCCAGTACCGCTGACCGATTCCAGGATTTTTATTTTACAAACGGCTTAGAATTTCATGATGGTTCTTTAGACTTTATTTCTTAGAATCCTATTTCTTACCCAAATTCTTTTTCTAAGGATTTTATGAATTTATGAAAATTCCAACGGAGTCGGTAGATAACTGGTTCCGGGATTTTTAGTTTCAAAACTATAAAGTATTTCTTCAAACGGATTTCACTATTGGTCTTTATATATTATTATTGATTTTTGGTAATTATTTCGGGTCGTTCCGAGATACTTGAATTTCGGACGATTCGGTATTTCCCGAAAGATTTCAGCATCCACGACTCAGTTCCGGGAATCCGCCACTTCCATTATTTTCATCTTCTTTCCCAAGAAAATATCTTCTCATTATAATTTCTTTTCCATTTTTCCTTTTCCTTTATTTCTTTCCTTCCTCCACTAACCAAAGCCTTTTCCAATTTTCCAATAATTCCAATTTTCCACATAATCTCACTCACTCACTTTCACCTAATCCTTTTTTTAAATCCCACTCATTCTCTCTCTCCCCCATGGCCGGCCAAGTGGCCAAGTGAAGGACACTCACCTCACCTCCCCTTTTTGCAATTAAGCCCCTCTCTTCTATCTAAATTGCTCCCCCTTCACAAAATCCCAATACTATATATATCCTTCCTTTACATTTCATTTCTTTTTTTTCATTCTCTTCATCAAGAGCCAAAGCCCTAGCCTTCACTCCTTCAATTCCTCTTCATCTCCACCACCTCAACAACTACTCCAACACTTTAGCTTCACCTCCTTCCTCCTTCATCACCATGGAAGCAACCACAAGGGCATCAACAACACCAAAGGAATCCACCATCTTCATCATCACCAACTCTACTTTTCCTCTCTCCTCTCCATCATCAATTTGGTGAGTAATCTTCCTCATCTAAACTTGATTTATTCTTAGTATGTTTGTATTTTCATATCTTGTACAAATATATCTTCAAATCCATGATTAATTAGTCATCAAACCAAAACCCTAGAAATCTGTTCTGTATGCTGTTTCCAGACGATTAGTCGACTAGACCTATAGATTAGTCGACTAGAAACCCTTAGCTGAAACTTAACCTTTCTGGAAACACAGTATTAGTCGACTTACCTTAGTTCCTAGTCGACTAGAGGCCCTTAGTCGACTACACCCTTGACCCTAGTCGACTAATCCCTTCCTGAACCAGAAACCTTAACTCTCTGTATCACAGTATTAGTCGACTTAGCCTAACTATCAGTCGACTTGTCATGTCTGTTAGTCGACTACCCCTATGACCCTAGTCGACTAACTTTTCCTGAATCAGAATATCAACTCTCTGGAACCCAGTATTAGTCGACTATACCAGATTGTTAGTCGACTAACCCCTTTATTAGTCGACTACTCATCCTACCCTAGTCGACTAATTCTGTCTGTTTGTTACAGTTATTTACCTTCTCAAACTTGGATCTTATACTTGGTTTATATGTTGTATATTATACTTCTTGACTTGTATCTTGACTAACATCATCTTCACTTCTCTCTTTCTCTCTCCTCTTCACTCTACATATATATATATCATAGTTTATGGCGTGCCCCGGATTTCGTGGATTTCGGATCTTTCGGCGCTTTGAGGTTTAGGCGAGTATTCTCACTCGCTACTTTCTTGTATGCGAGTAGTCTCGCTCTTCTCTTATCTCTATTTGAGTTTCCAGTTTCGTCGGAACGATAAGTATTTCATTTCCTATTTTCATGTATTTGATTCCATGTCTATATATATCTTTTGATGCTTTTATACCATGCGTGGCCGACCCTTCGTGGTCGTTGACTTCTTGATTTCTGCTATGTTATCACTGCCATGTTATTGCCTCAGACATATCAGTTGCATGCTTACTTTTAACACATGTATACCACCTTACATCTGGCGTGGTATCACCTGACTCCCAGTATGTTATCACCTGACTACCCGACATGCCACTATCTGGCAAGACCATCTTGTTATGTCATGACTGACCCAGACTTATTATCAATCCATTGTTATGCATGTTAATTGATATACATCACCATTTATCATGCTATCTCTTAACACCAAGCATGGTACACCGATTCTTATAATTATCACGATAATGGGAGTGTAGTACCTGATTACAGTTATGTATTACCGTTATGATTACAGTTATGATCCTACTCATTCCCATAATCTGATAATCATATTAATAAGCTATAAAAAGGACAACTTGTATGGGTATGGGAGGAAGTGATGGATGCCGGAATGATACCTTGCTTATAGTGACGGAATTAAAGTATATATATATATATACATAATATATATATATATACAATGGTGGAAGTGTTTTGATATTACTGATTATACCTACCGGTTCCAGGGGTATGGAACTACTATAAGAAAGGCTATCAGTTCTCCATCTACTTCCGTTAACAACCCTTGGCTTGCTTATATATGGATGTATGTGGGTTGGCCGTACACCAGGTCACATACCTAGATATATGGGTCAGACAAGTAATAATAATAATAGATTCTACTATGATTCCTGTTACACTTGCTACACATGTTATGATTTCCGTGTTGTATTCCTGTTTGGCTTTCATATGATTTGCAACTCTGATTCTATACGCTTGGATTTCTGTGGCATGAGATAACGGTATATAGATGAGGGTTTCCTTGTTTGGATTATTCCTTCGATGTACTAGTCTCATGGGACCGTAACCTAAGCGTACACAATCAATCTTGCTTGTGATCAGTTTTACTTCGGATTTCCTGTTTTACGATTGTTACGTTATACCCGTTCTTATATATATTTCACTTGTGTTCTAACCCTCCTGTCTTCTGTACTTGACTCTTGTACTCATCCTGGCTCGCCACCTGGCATCATATCATACTCGCCTGGGGAGTTTCACTGACTCCCCTGGATTCTCATGTCCAGGTCCTGGAGCCCGGAGCGTGAGGATCTCCCCCTTGGCTGATCAGAGTAGCGCAGCGGTGGCGTGGATCCCCAGCCGACCTTTCAGAGCTCCATCCTTCCAGACCCCCTGTATGCCTCTCGAGTTTTCCCTTAGCAAACTCGTGAGTGCTCTTTTATACTTTTCACTTGTACAGTTCCTTGCATACTTGTATGCGAGCTCCTTTTTATACTGTTCATTTATGTATATTCCTTGTACTCTCGCATTTGCGCATATCTGTGATGTATTATTATTGTAATATTCATCACCTCTGGTGATAACTCTGTGATTGTATATATATATGAGTTGGAATGTATAATGCACCATTTGCTTCCGTACTCTGATTCTTGTCTGTACTGATGCTTAGCGTATATACGGGAGGGTAGTTCTGACCTACGTATATACGTTGCAGTGACGTCCCCGTATCCGCGGGATCGGGGCGTTACTGGTTGGTATCAGAGCTTAGGCTCTAACCTCCTCAGTACGTCCAGAAGGCAAATCATTGGTAAAGCGATTTGCAACTGGAATACATGAGTCTTGGTTATACATTCCAACTGCAAGTGCAGAGTTATCTATTTCTTGACTATCTTTCCTTTGATTTCAAATCCCTCCTTGACTATCTTTCCTTTGATTCCTAAATCCTTCCTATCCTTTCCCTGTTTTGGTTTTATGAAGCCTTATACTATTTTAAGATATGACTAGACTAGAGAGGTAGTGGCTGGTTCTGGATGATGCTAGTATGTGATCTCTTCGGCCAATTCTATGAAGCTTGGTATTCTCCAGATCGATCTTGATCTGGCTATCTTTCAGAAGGCAGCAGTTGGGATTCTCTACGGATACTCTACATTCTCTACTATATCATTCAGAGCGATTGATGCCTGGTAATCGGGATTCTTAATTATCAGTCTTCTTTATTATTATGCTCAGGACTATCAGGGTTTTCTTTATCTTCGGTATTCTGGCTCATTTATTGCACAGCCACGACATCATCAGTATTATTCTGCATTATTCGAAGATTTATACAGCCGGAAGTACGGAGGATGATTATTATTCGGCCAGCTTGAGAGCCCTACCTTTAGTGCTTCATATCTTAATTGGTATAAATTCCACCCTTGTCCCCTTTGTATTCAATTTACCCCTTAACGAAATTGCGAGGACGCAATTTTTTGTAAGGTGGGTGGATTGTAATACCCCGTTCCCGGAATACGTACTTAGTTGCGTATTCAGATTTTCCGATCGTATTTTTTCGATTTGTTTCCTGTATTTGTTTTGCTTTATGAATTCCTTATATGATTGTTTTGTCTTGGATTTGGATTCGTGGATTCGGAGTCAGCCCTAGTCTGAACCGAAGGCCCGATCCTAGAGTATTACTCGATTTAGACATTATGATAATTAGAATTGACCGATTTTAGTTTTAAATACCATTTTCCATTATTATATATTTTCTATGATTTTCTAGATTTTTCTGGAATTAAAATGAAAGTCTTCAAAACCGGTGTCGGCCAGTACCGCTGACCGATTCCAGGATTTTTATTTTACAAACGGCTTAGAATTTCATGATGGTTCTTTAGACTTTATTTCTTAGAATCCTATTTCTTACCAAAATTCTTTTTCTGAGGATTTTATGAATTTATGAAAATTCCAACGGAGTCGGTAGATAACTGGTTCCGGGATTTTTAGTTTCAAAACTATAAAGTATTTCTTCAAACGGATTTCACTATTGGTCTTTATATATTATTATTGATTTTTGGTAATTATTTCGGGTCGTTCCGAGATACTTGAATTTCGGACGATTCCGGTATTTTCCCGAAAGATTTCAGCATCCACGACTCAGTTCCGGGAATCCGCCACTTCCATTATTTTCATCTTCTTTCCCAAGAAAATATCTTCTCATTATAATTTCTTTTCCATTTTTCCTTTTCCTTTATTTCTTTCCTTCCTCCACTAACCAAAGTCTTTTCCAATTTTCCAATAATTCCAATTTTCCACATAATCCCACTCACTTTCACCTAATCCTTTTTTTAAATCCCACTCATTCTCTCTCTCTCCCCCATGGCCGGCCAAGTGGCCAAGTGAAGGACACTCACCTCACCTCCCCTTTTTGCAATTAAGCCCCTCTCTTCTATCTAAATTGCTCCCCCTTCACAAAATCCCAATACTATATATATCCTTCCTTTACATTTCATTTCTTTTTTTTTCATTCTCTTCATCAAGAGCCAAAGCCCTAGCCTTCACCTCCTTCAATTCCTCTTCATCTCCACCACCTCAAAAACTACTCCAACACTTTAGCTTCACCTCCTTCCTCCTTCATCACCATGGAAGCAACCACAAGGGCATCAACAACACCAAAGGAATCCACCATCTTCATCATCACCAACTCTACTTTTCCTCTTCCTCTCCATCATCAATTTGGTGAGTAATCTTCCTCATCTAAACTTGATTTATTCTTAGTATGTTTGTATTTTCATATCTTGTACAAATATATCTTCAAATCCATGATTAATTAGTCATCAAACCAAAACCCTAGAAATCTGTTCTGTATGCTGTTTCCAGACGATTAGTCGACTAGACCTATAGATTAGTCGACTAGAAACCCTTAGCTGAAACTTAACCTTTTCTGGAAACACAGTATTAGTCGACTTACCTTAGTTCCTAGTCGACTAGAGGCCCTTAGTCGACTACACCCTTGACCCTAGTCGACTAATCCCTTCCTGAACCAGAAACCTTAACTCTCTGTATCACAGTATTAGTCGACTTAGCCTAACTATCAGTCGACTTGTCATGTCTGTTAGTCGACTACCCCTATGACCCTAGTCGACTAACTTTTCCTGAATCAGAATATCAACTCTCTGGAACCCAGTATTAGTCGACTATACCAGATTGTTAGTCGACTAACCCCTTTATTAGTCGACTACTCATCCTACCCTAGTCGACTAATTCTGTCTGTTTGTTACAGTTATTTACCTTCTCAAACTTGGATCTTATACTTGGTTTATATGTTGTATATTATACTTCTTGACTTGTATCTTGACTAACATCATCTTCACTTCTCTCTTTCTCTCTCCTCTTCACTCTACATATATATATATCATAGTTTATGGCGTGCCCCGGATTTCGTGGATTTCGGATCTTTCGGCGCTTTGAGGTTTAGGCGAGTATTCTCACTCGCTACTTTCTTGTATGCGAGTAGTCTCGCTCTTCTCTTATCTCTATTTGAGTTTCCAGTTTCGTCGGAACGATAAGTATTTCATTTCCTATTTTCATGTATTTGATTCCATGTCTATATATATCTTTTGATGCTTTTATACCATGCGTGGCCGACCCTTCGTGGTCGTTGACTTCTTGATTTCTGCTATGTTATCACTGCCATGTTATTGCCTCAGACATATCAGTTGCATGCTTACTTTTAACACATGTATACCACCTTACATCTGGCGTGGTATCACCTGACTCCCAGTATGTTATCACCTGACTACCCGACATGCCACTATCTGGCAAGACCATCTTGTTATGTCATGACTGACCCAGACTTATTATCAATCCATTGTTATGCATGTTAATTGATATACATCACCATTTATCATGCTATCTCTTAACACCAAGCATGGTACACCGATTCTTATAATTATCACGATAATGGGAGTGTAGTACCTGATTACAGTTATGTATTACCGTTATGATTACAGTTATGATCCTACTCATTCCCATAATCTGATAATCATATTAATAAGCTATAAAAAGGACAACTTGTATGGGTATGGGAGGAAGTGATGGATGCCGGAATGATACCTTGCTTATAGTGACGGAATTAAAGTATATATATATATATACATATATATATATACAATGGTGGAAGTGTTTTGATATTACTGATTATACCTACCGGTTCCAGGGGTATGGAACTACTATAAGAAAGGCTATCAGTTCTCCATCTACTTCCGTTAACAACCCTTGGCTTGCTTATATATGGATGTATGTGGGTTGGCCGTACACCAGGTCACATACCTAGATATATGGGTCAGACAAGTAATAATAATAATAGATTCTACTATGATTCCTGTTACACTTGCTACACATGTTATGATTTCCGTGTTGTATTCCTGTTTGGCTTTCATATGATTTGCAACTCTGATTCTATACGCTTAGATTTCTGTGGCATGAGATAACGGTATATAGATGAGGGTTTCCTTGTTTGGATTATTCCTTCGATGTACTAGTCTCATGGGACCGTAACCTAAGCGTACACAATCAATCTTTCTTGTGATCAGTTTTACTTCGGATTTCCTGTTTTACGATTGTTACGTTATACCCGTTCTTATATATATTTCACTTGTGTTCTAACCCTCCTGTCTTCTGTACTTGACTCTTGTACTCATCCTGGCTCGCCACCTGGCATCATATCATACTCGCCTGGGGAGTTTCACTGACTCCCCTGGATTCTCATGTCCAGGTCCTGGAGCCCGGAGCGTGAGGATCTCCCCCTTGGCTGATCAGAGTAGCGCAGCGGTGGCGTGGATCCCCAGCCGACCTTTCAGAGCTCCATCCTTCCAGACCCCTGTATGCCTCTCGAGTTTTCCCTTAGCAAACTCGTGAGTGCTCTTTTATACTTTTCACTTGTACAGTTCCTTGCATACTTGTATGCGAGCTCCTTTTTATACTGTTCATTTATGTATATTCCTTGTACTCTCGCATTTGCGCATATCTGTGATGTATTATTATTGTAATATTCATCACCTCTGGTGATAACTCTGTGATTGTATATATATATGAGTTGGAATGTATAATGCACCATTTGCTTCCGTACTCTGATTCTTGTCTGTACTGATGCTTAGCGTATATACGGGAGGGTAGTTCTGACCTACGTATATACGTTGCAGTGACGTCCCCGTATCCGCGGGATCGGGGCGTTACTGAACCCGCGTTCAGTCCCTGCTTCTGCGAATCAGTTCAACAGTACACTGGCACAAGCAGAAGACCAACCACTCTTGGCTTAAAGCGCACCCGTGACAGACTTAAAAGCAAACGGGGAGGTTTAGACTGTGTATCTGGACACTCAACATGATCAACTCTGGTGGCTTCAAAGAGTTCAACAGTACACTCACGAAGACCAACTCCAGAATAGATCAAACCTGGAACATTAATAGTCTAGTCATGAAGGCAAATGCAGCTAGAGTTCAAAGTATTTCGAAATCCGTCCCAGTTAACTGCGGAATATCGAAAACTTTGGAGGGGGTTCTGTAGGCTGTCTAAAAATCACCAAGACAAGCCACCAAAACGCAGAGATCCAAGACCCAGACGCAAGGCTAAATGTGACAATTAAGACGCGAAAGTCCAAACCCGCGTCTCAACCTCAAGGCGCGTAGAGTCCGAACCCGCGTCTCAACCTCAAGGCGCGTAGAGTCCGAACCCGCGTCTCAGAACCAAGGCGCGTAGAGTCCGAACCCGCGTCTCAGAACCAAGGCGCGTAGGGTCCAAACCCGCGTCTCAACCTCAAGACGCGAAGGTCCAAACCCGCGTCTCAACCTCAAGGCGCTAGGGTCCAGACCCGCGTCTCGGTTACAACCACCCCGATTATGGCGCCGTTCACCGCCCATGTAGCGGGAAAGTTGGCCCTCATCGTGGAGCACTTTTAGGGGGCACGATCACCCCCTAAACCTCTATAATAGCCCCGTCGCTATGAAGGGAAAAAAAGGGGGCTTTTGGGCGATCAGCATCAAGGTCAAACTTCTGGCAATCGGCAACAAGAGGGCGACACAGAGAGAAAAGAAGCAGATCAACTCTTCAGCAAGTTCGCTACGTACGAGCTAGCTTTCGCCTACCTTCTCTTTTAGAGTTTTGGTAGACGGGGCTGAGTTACTCCTTCTACCTGCCAAGGAGAAGATCCCTTGACGGTCCAGACGGTCATCTGGTCAACGGAGAACAAGATTCACTCTCCACCGCCACACGAAGAACCCAGCATTAAACAAAGGGGGAATTCAAGATTCAATATTCTCCCTCCCTTGTAACCGGAAGATTAGTCTGTTGTAATTTTTTCATCTGATTCAGGGAATTTTACGCATCCTTCTTTTCCGTGTCCTACAGTAGAGGTGGATTGTGGTTGTATTGCCTCGGTGGCATTGTAAGGTTGAGAGAGGAGTTCGGTACTCCTTTAGTGGATTAGAAATCCTTCTCGGTAAAGGCGGGGACATAGAGCTAGGGGCTCGAACCTCGAAATATATCTTTGTGTTTGGATTTGATCCATTGTCTCTCTAACTCTCTGATTGCTAAAATAAAGAAACAATCAATGAGTTAAGAATATACCGTGTAGCTTGTGGCTAACGGGTCGTGTCCATAAGGAGGGATGCGATGGAAGCTTTTTGGTGAATCGTTTTAAAACAAAATTGTGTTCGTTTTTTTATGAAAAAGAGAATTAAAAGAAAGAGATGAATGAAAGAAAAATTGCAACTTTTAGAAAAGGTTTTGGAGAAGGTGATTAAGAAGGCTTGAAGATTGTTTTGTTGTATGTAATAATGAAGAAAGTCTGGGCTCACTATCTCACTATTCAATTGTTCATTCTTCTCTTAAAATGTTAAGTCCCTCAAGTTATCATTTGCAAAACTTAAAGTTGATTTTTTTTTAGAAAGCTTTATGTAAAGCACATAAGATGTTAAAAGAGTTAAGTCTTTTTCTTCAAGAAATCGTTAGAATCGAATATTAAAAAATCAAGCGCGAAGAAGCAAGAATGAATTAAAAACGATTCAAGAGATGTTCATGAAAGAATTGTGAAGTCAACTATCCATACCCATCCTCATGTGCCTTCAAGAACACTTTCAAAAAGAAAGGCTTTTAAGTGAGGCATGCATATGAGTCATCGGGACTTTTTCTTTTAAAAACAGAAGAGAAGAAGAGTAAGGGAGAGTGATGATAGCTAGCCCAGAAAAACGTTTAGTGATCCATAGAAAACAATGAAGAAAACATAAACATTATGCAAACCATACCGTACTGCAAGTAGAAGGAAACTTGGCTCGACTTTTGTATTGCTGTCACTTCAACCTTCAAGTACAAGCTCTCAGTCCTCTCTCTCACTGGTTTTGATACTTGACTACAAATTAAAAAGCAAGATTACAACTTTCATTCTAGCTAACAAAGAGCCTAAATCCTAAGAAAATAAATGCAAAACTTAATCCTAGTCTTCGCCCTTTTTTTTCTTTGCTGAAACCCCTTCTTATAGCCAAAAACCTAAAGGAGGAGATCCCGGAAAGATTGGGGGGAAAACGCTCCCCCAACAGATCTTACTTGGCCGCGGAAACGCGGCTTGGGCTGCGTTTCCGCGGCCTTGGTGTGGGGCCACACCCAAGGGGGGCTCCTGGTTTGAAGGGTATCTCGCATCTCCTGCTGGTTTTCTTATTTCTGCTTTAACCGTTGACGAAACAGCTTTTAATTTTCTGGCTTCAATCGCTCGATTCAGGGAGGATTTTTTTCAACCTCTTGATATGCCAAGATTTAGCTCTGATTTCTTCATTTCGAATTTATTCTGAATTAATTCAGAATTTGGTGGGCTTTTGGGCTTGTTTCTCCTTTCTTCCTTTAAGCACTTGGGCCTACATTTAGCCAAGAAAAAGACAACTTATTAATAGAATTTATTAGCTAACAAGTGTGGTAAAGTGATAATATAAATGCAATGTATGTGACAAATCACACCCCCACATTTATCTTTTGCTCGCCCTCGAGCAAAACATCAGACTAACTTGAATCAATTATTAGACCACTTTCGCAGGTCACTCGATTGCACTGAGCATGTGCAACAAGCCGTTAAACCTCTAGATCACCCCTAGAGGACGAGTTTTGTCTCGTGAGGGTTTTCAGCGGATTACACCCACAAAATCCAAGAGAAAAAAGTTAGTATTTTCGAAAAGTTTTTTTTTTTGAAGGAGAAAATATTTGAAGTATATTTGTGAGAGCTTAAGTAATCTATAAGTTATAAGAATATCAAATCTTTCATTCCTAAACTTAGTCTCTATTCAAAAACATGTCATCAATTAAAGTAAGGAGTCAAATTGTACTTCTCATCTAGTCTATTAATTTACCCTGAGTCGTATGTACCATCGTGACTGTGAAGTTTACTAAGGGTTCTTCAACATTAACTCCTATGCCTTATATTTATTTATTTTTGGTGAAATTTATTCCTCAATTTCATTAGGCTTTCTAATCTGCCCATGTAACGAGCATTCAGTCGGTGACACCCAAACCGGACAGTTTTAGGGCACCAGGTGAGAAAACACCCCTAAGGACTTAAATACTCGAGCAGATAAGGCCATGAAATCAAGGTTTTTATTTATACGATGTACCCCTTTAGGCGTGAATACTTATGCTTCATGAGGCATAAATACCCAGCTTAATCAGAGGATACACAATTTTTTTTCTTTTTTTTTCAAACTCATCTAATTATCTTTTGCATAAATACTAAGGCTTGCTTAGGCCAAAGCACCTAGTTAATCAATAATTAGACTTATTTTTTTTTTTCAAACTCGTCTAATTATCTTTTGCATAAATACTAAGACTTGCTTAGGCCAAAGCACCTAGCTAATAAATAATTAGACTTTTTTTTTTATATAAGACATAAGAGTCTCTGTTTTAAACCCTAAGTGTGTAAGTGTATTTTGTGTGCATATGTCATCAAGGTAAATATCAAGACTAAATTACTTTCACAAATTTTCTTCCTGACCCTAAAAATCAAACAAGTTATCTTATTTTGACCAAGTGTAAGAAATCCTAATTATGATTCTCATATTCCTTAAAATTGACTTAAATTCTAACAAAAAATGTATCAAAATACTATCTACCCTTTTCAAAAAAAAAAAATTTGTTTGTTTTTTATTTATATATCCATTTTTTTTATTTTTATATCAGTCATGTTAGAACCCTCCCCCACACTTATCTCATGCATTGTCCCCAATGTATGAAAGAAATGTATAAGTGCATGAAATAAAATGAAAAGGAGGAAAGTTACCGATACACTGGGTCAAAAAGACCTATTACCGTTTCATCTACCGGTACTGATTCCAAGAAAGGTTTAAGGCGTTGACCATTTACCTTAAAGTCATTTCCATTCTTGGGGTCACTGATCTCAACTGCACCGTGTGGAAACACGGTTTTTACAACGAATGGCCCAGTCCATCTCGATTTCAATTTTCCTGGAAAAAGATGAAGCCTAGAATTATAGAGTAAGACTTTTTGTCCGGGGATAAAGGTTTTTCTTACGATGTTCTTGTCATGAAAAATCTTGACTCTCTCTTTAGTGAACCTAGCATTTTCATAGGCTTCATTTCTCAACTCCTCTAATTCGAAAATTTGTAATTTCCGAAGGTCACCGGCCATAGTCAAGTCGAAATTCAATTGCTTGATTGCCCATAAGGCTCGGTGCTCTAACTCAACGGGCAAGTGACAAGGTGATAGGTAGTAAAAATTGCATAATTGTCATCATATTTACCATCACATTTGCACATTTATTCATATTATAATGCACATTTATTAATATTTCGTTATTTAATGTGTGCAGGCCTTGACTTATTATTTTAATGAGAAATAAAGCTTAAAGAGCCCAAAAGCCCAGATCCAAGCCCATGTTTGAAGCCCAGGTGAAAAAGCGCAATTACAAGAAGTCAGAATGCAAATACAAGGGCTAAAAGTTGCAAATATCAGAGATTAGGGAAGGATAGACTTCTATCCAACTCTAAACACCTGCAGGATGAGGATAAAAGACCAAGATAAGAAGGAAATTCGTGGGAAGAAGATTTGAAGAAATCTGGATTAAGGATAATTTGATTACTAAGTTATCTCGAAAATCCAGATTAAAAGGCCAGGATCACACTTCTAAAAGCAGGAGCCCAGAGGGACGGATCAGGAGAGGCCACGCGCCAAAGCGCGTGGCCAACAGAGCCAGGATTGCCGCAGATCCGCGGCAAAACCCTGATTTCCGCGGCTTTTTGACGTTATCTGGCTACCAGATTTCGTTGGCAACTCTATCCGGGACTCCTCTACATTCTGCACTATAAATATCCGAGCAGTCGCAACAGGGAGGGGCATGCAGAGACGATTAGGGTTTTCTTTAGCCACTTTTATTCAAAGTTGTAATTTTTATTTCATGCTATTTGTGGAGAAGAAGGAGACGATTGTGTAACCGGAGATTCAACGAAATAAAGGTCACTCTTTTGTTCTCTTTTAATTTCTGCAACTTTACTTTATTTCTTTTGTGATCTCTCTTTGTTTTAATCTGTGATCTCTTCTTGTTTTCGTTTTCTTTTCCTTGCAATCTTTCTCATATAAAAAAATAATAAAAAAAATAAATAATTTGAAAAGAAAAAAAAATAATGAAGAACTAAATCTCTCTAGTGGTTTGCTGAGACTCTTGAAGCAACCCTAGAGCAGTTAAGCCTAGATCTGATTAAGGAACATCAATTGAAACCCTAGGTATTAAAAACAATTTTTCTAGAAGATTAAACAAATACCTAGAAATCCTAATCTAGGTTGCATATTAAAAAGACTTTTCATGACTTCAACTTAAGAACTAGGACAGCATAAGTTTGAGATTCGTCTTTTATTAGGCTGCACCTAGATGTTAGGATGAACCATAGTTTAGTTTTTAGATTATGTAACTTAGCAAGAATCTAGTATTGATTTTTCTTGCTTGAATTATTTGTAATGACCTAGGGTGAATCATATCAATCTTAAGATGAAGATCAAGCTCCTTAACTTGCAATAGGGTTGTGGTAGAAGATCAGCAAAACCACGTCTTTAATCTCATATTTCATCACCAATCTAATCTATCTCTTCTTACTTGAAGCATACAGAGGAATCGAGTCGAAAAGCTTTCATCGCATCCTTCCCTGAGGATCACGACCCGCTTGAGCCCTTGCTACAGCGGATTCGCATTGAGACTAAGAATTCTGAACTCTATTTCAATCTCTAAAATCTCAATCACAAGGTTTGCCATAGACTAACCTATAGGGAGACATTCCTAGAATCGTCTTGAAGGCGGTCCTGTAGGCCCATAGAGCATCTACAAGTTTGATGGACCAATCCTTCCGGTTTTGGTTCACAGTTTTCTCCATATAAGCTTGACTTGTCTATTTGAAACCTCAACTTGCCCACTGGTTTGAGGATGATAAGGTGTGGACAACTTGTGAGTTATGGCATACTTTCGCATAAGGGCTTCAAAAGATCTATTGCAAAAGTGAGTGCCATTATCACTGATGATAGCACGAGGGGTTCCGAAGCGAGAAAAAATGTTCTCTTTCATAAACTTTATGACAACTTTGTTGTCATTAGTTTTACAAGGAATGGCTTCTACCCACTTGGACACGTAATCCACAGCAACCAATATGTATTGGTTCCCAAATGAATTAGGAAATGGACCCATAAAGTCGATGTCCCAAACATCAAAGAGTTCTATTTCTAGAATTGGGTTGAGAGGCATCATATTTTGATGTGAAATCCTTCCTACCATTTGGCATCTAGGGCACGTCTTGCAGAATTCATAAGCATCCTTGAACAGAGTGGGCTAATAAAACCCACTTTGGAGCACCTTTTCAGCAGTCTTGCGGGGACCAAAGTGTCCATTGCATGCAAGTTCGTGACAAAAGGACAGAACACTCCTAACCTCCTCATCGGGAATGTATCTCCTAACGGAACAGAACTTGAAAAGATACGGTTCCTCCCAAAAGAAATACCGGACTTGGGATAAGAACCGATAAACATCATTTTGGACCAATGAGATGGAGTTTGGTTTATGACTAAGTAATTCACTATATCAGCAAACCAAGGTTCCCTAGAGATGGCTAAGAGATGTTCATCAGGAAAATCCTCATTGATGGGTAATTCGTTGCATGGAGAATTAGGTATCCGTGAGAGGTAGTCAGCAACGACATTTTCTACGCCTTTCTTATCTCGAATCTCAAGATCAAATTCTTGAAGAAGGAGGATCCAATGAATGAGTCGGGCCTTGGCATCCTTCTTCATCATGAGGTACCTAAGCGCAGAATGATCAATGAAAACGGTGGTTTTGGACCCTAGTAGGTAGGGACGAAACTTCTCTAAGGTAAACACTACTGCCAAGAATTCCTTCTCGTCGTAGTGTAGTTCATTTGAGCATCGTTAAGAGTCCTACTAGAGTAATAGATCACATGCTGCTTGTTATCAATGCGTTGTCCTAGGACAGCGCCTATGGCAAAATCGGAAGCATCGCACATGATCTCAAACGGCTTAGACCAATCCGGTGCAGATATATGATTGGTGCAGAAATAAGCTCACTCTTAAGCTTCTCCAAGAATTTATGCATTCAGCATCGAAAGTGAATGACACATCCTTAGCTAACAGATTAGTCAAGGGCCTAGCAATTTTGCTAAAATCCTTGATAAATCGTCGGTAAAAACCAGCGTGTCCTAAGAAGGATCTAATGTCCTTAACGCATTTAGGCATGGGAAGCTTAGCAATAACCTCGATTTTGGCTCTATCCACTTCAATTCCTTTCTTGGAGATTTCATGACCCAAGACAATTCCATGTTTTACCATGAAGTGACATTTCTCCCAGTTCAGTTTCAGATTTTTCTCAGCACAACGTTGGAGGACGAGTTCTAGATGATGGAGACATTGAGTGAATGAATCTCCGTAGATGGAGAAATCATCCATGAAGATTTCTAAGAAGCGTTCTACCATATCAGAGAAAAGACTCAACATGCAACGTTGAAACGTTGCTGGGGCATTGCATAAGCCGAAGGGCATTCGACGATAAGCAAATGTCCCAAATGGACATGTGAACGTAGTCTTTTCTTGATCCTCAGGAGTGATAGGGATCTGGTTATAGCCCGAGTAACCGTCCAAGAAACAGTAATACTCGCGACCCGCCAAACGTTCAAACATTTGATCAATGAAGGGAAGTGGAAAATGGTCCTTACGAGTTGCAGCATTCAGTTTCCTATAGTCAATGCAAACTCTAATCTTCGTGGGAAGTCGAGTTTGAACCAACTCTTTGTTCTCGTTTTCTACTACGGTGAAACCAGATTTCTTTGGGACCGCGTGGACAGGACTGACCCATTGGCTATCAGAAATGGATAAATTGTCCCATTATCTAAGAGTTTGATGATTTCAGCATGAACAACCTCTTGCATTATAGGGTTCAACCTACGCTGCGGGTCTCTCTTAGGTGTGGTGTCTTCATTGAGATGAATGCGATGTTGAACGATGGTTGGACTTAATCCCTTGATATCAGTCATAGTCCACCCAATGGCTTCCCTATATTTTCTTAGAATAGCTTTTAAATCTTCTTCTTCCCCGTCATTTAAATGGGAGGCAATGATGACGGGAAAGGTCTCTTGTTCGCCTAGATAGGCGTACTTGAGATGCGCAGGTAGGGCTTTCAATTCTAAGGAAGAGGAAGGCTCACTAGAAGGACTAGTCAAATCCGTTGGCTCTATTGTTGGTGAAATGGGGTTTGAGGCCCAATTCACAGCAGAATCTACAACTTGATCAAGATTAAAGTCATCAGACTCTAACCCGAAGTCACTCTCCAGTTCTGATTCCAATTCTTCTTCGTGTTCACTTGTCAAGTTCTCAATTAGGTTGACTTCAAATGTTTGGTCCTCGATATCGCGGGGTTGTTTTCCTATATTGAAGACATTGACTTCTCTAGTCATATCCCCAAAGGTTAACCTCATAGACCCATTTCTATAATTGATGATGGCATTAGCAGTAGCAAGGAATGGTCGACCTAGGATGACAGGAGTTTGAGCCCTACGATTGGAGTTGGACACAGGTTGTGTCTCCAGAACTATGAAATCGACAGGGTATATAAACTCTCCTACCCAGATTAGGACATCATTAATCTCCCCTTTTAGAACTTTAACAGAATGGTCAGCCAGTTGGATGGTGACTCGAGTTGGACTAAGATCGCCCAACCCGAGTTGTTGATAAACAGAGAATGGAAGCAAGTTGATACTTGCCCCCAAGTCAAGAAGTGCACGACTAATCTCGGCTTGTCCTATTGTGCAGGCAAGGGTGGGACTACCTGGATCCTTGTACTTGACAGGGATAGGACCCAATAATAGCTCACTAATATTAGTGGCTAAGAAGACCTTCTTTGGAACATTAGTCTTTCTCTTCTTGGTGCACATGTCCTTAAGAAACTTAGCATAGGAAGGAACTTGTTGGATGGCATCAAGGAGTGGCACATTTATCTTCACTTGGTTAACATCTCGATTATCTTGTCCATGTGAGGATTTTGCTTGTTATTTTTCAGCCTATTAGGAAATGGTACTATAGGCTGGTGCACTTGGCTGGCTGACTTATCTTTTTCAGATTTGTTAGAATTGGAAGAACTTGGATTTGATGAGGTGGAAGCTTGATTGTGGTTGTGCTAAATGGGATTGGGTGGTGTTGACACTTGGTTATCAACTCTCTTTCCTGACCTCAATGTATGAACAGCATTACATTGATTGAATGAAGGATCCTCAGCCAAATGAGCTTGTTGGGAATTCCTCGGATTGGTGACTGGCTGACTAGGCAGGGTACCCTTTTATCTCTCATTCTGTGGGTTGGCTAGTTGACTCATTTGAACCTCTAACCTCTGAATGGTTTGCATGAGAGAGTCTTAGTTTTTCATATATCGTTTCATGTTTCTTTCAAAGTCAGTCATTCTCCTTTCTAATTGAGGATTCTGGAAGGAGGATTGTGGAGCTTGATTAGGAAAGTTCTGTTGATAATTCAGAAAGTTTGGTGGATGGTTGGGAGAATTATTATGGAAATTGGAGAAGTTGGGTTGATGATTGGAAGAATTATTACCATGATGGAATGGCTAGCATGATTTGATCGTGAATGGTCAGAGTTATTCTGGCTCTATGGGAAATTAGGGTGATTTCTCCAGTCGGGATTGTACGTTGGAGCGTAAGGGTTATTGTTCGGCCTCGAAAAGGCCGCATTCATCGGTTCATGGTAGGATTGCTGAGCCTGAAACACTGGGCACTCCTCGAACACATGATTCATGGCTTGACAGTAAGTGCAGCCCGGGGGTGGGAATTGGTTCGGGCTGACTTGATTGACTGGACTTGGTTCTTTCATTTCTAGAGCTTCCAGTCTTCTAGCCAAGTTACCTAACTTTGCCTCATTAGCGATGGACGATTCGATGGAATGGAGACCTCCTTTTGAAGAGATGGAGTTAGGATTCCTAAAGGTCTCACTAGAAGATTCCCATTGGATGGTCTTCTCAGCCAGATTTTCATACAAATCCCATCCTTCATCTTCATCTTTCTGCGAGAAACCCCCTTGGCACATACTTTCTAAGAGGGTTTTGGTGGAATAGTCTAAACCGTCATAGAGAATTTGGCATTGTCGCCATTTCTCTATTCCATGGTGTGGACATTGGACAAGGAGGGCCTTAAAGCATTCAAAGTACCTCCAGAACGGTTCACTGGGTTCTTACTTAAATTGCATGATCGTCTTCCTAATGAGAGCGGTTTTATGGATAGGATAGAATTTCTTCAAGAAAACCTTGATGAAACCATCCCAAGACGTGATGGAACCGGCTGCTAAGCTGTAGGGCCACTTCTTTGCTAGGTCCTTAAGTGCGAAAGGGAAAAATCTCAACCTAATAGCATCGTCTATAAGGTGTGGGATTTTCATCATTAGACATACTTCCTCAAATTCTCTTATGAAGAAGTAGGCATCTTCGGACTCTAGACCATGAAACTTGGGGAGTGTGTTGATGAATTGAGGCTTGAGCTCGAAATTGTATTCACCAACCGATGGAAGTGAAATGCAAGATGGAAGTAAGGTCCTAATGGGGTAGAACCTATCCTGCAGTGATGTTGATTGAGCCATTACCGGATCTGGTCTTGGTTCAAACTTAGGTGGTGATGTGTTTCTAGTAAACCTAGATGAATTAGGGTCTCTCGACCACACTTGCATACACAAACACAATCACAATCATAACAAGTTCAAACAACAGTCAACAATAGAAATCAACCAAGCCTAGTCTAAGGTAACCTCGACCTAGACAACTCCTAACTGGTTGATTGTCCACAAGAGGTAGAATGTAGACTTTGACCACAAGCTAATCAGCCAGGTCAGGGCAAGATTGGTGGGAGGTTTTCCGTCAAAGACGTTCCTTAATTAAATAACCACCAATCTTTGGGCTTTCGGCCCTCAATCCCCTTCCTTGACACTGATTTGGCAGGAGTCAATTTCTAACACCTTCCCTCTTTAGGATAATCTCCTAGTGAGTTCGAGATGTCCCTAAGGCCAACGTCTATCAGATTTTACTTAGGCTTAGGTTTGTGAGTGCTTGGAGTCTGATTTTTGGGCCAAGGAAGGGTGATTAAATCCCCACCTTATCTTGTTGTTGGGTGTTTCCCTTAAAATCAATTTGTGAAGTGTACAAAATAAGATTCACTCAAAGCGATATAAATCAACCAAGAATTGAGTCCTATTCTGAATGCAATGCGTACGTACCTTGCTCCAGCACTCTTCAACAGTAAAGTAAAGGAATTGAAAGGACTCGTGCCTAGAATGCAAATGTCTAATCAATTTTTAACTTTGCAACAAGTGTTTTACTGTTGATTTAAAATAGGGATGTTGGATAGCAGAAATAGCACCAATATGACATATAAAAACTGAAATTTTTGCGAGCAATATGTCCTGCAAAACAAAGTTTTTAGTAGTCCGATGAATTTTTTCAGATTTTGCAAAGCAATTTCTTGAAATTCTGTTTCCTACTTTCGAGAGTAGGGGCACAGAATTTGCAAGTCTTCTTGGCAAAGCTTGAATGCTAGATCTTGATCTTCAAGTCCCTGAAACAAACACACAAAACTTGTTAAAACAACTACACCGTTCCCTCCCCGGTAACGGCGCCAAAAATTGATTGCTAAAATAAAGAAACAATCAATGAGTTAAGAATATACCGTGTAGCTTGTGGCTAACGGGTTGTGTCCACAAGGAGGGATGCGATGGAAGCATTTCGGTGAATCATTTTAAAATAAGAAATTGTGTTCGTTTTTTTATGAAAAAGAGAATGCAAAGAAAGAGATGAATGAAAGAAAAATTGCAACTTTTAGAAAAGGTTTTGGAGAAGGTGATTAAGAAGGCTTGAAGATTGTTTTGTTGTATGTAATAATGAAGAAAGTCTAGGCTCACTATCTCACTACTCAATTGTTCATTCTTCTCTTAAAATGTTAATCCCTTAAGTTATCATTTGCAAAACTTAAAGTTGATTTTTTTTAGAAAGCTTTAAGTAAAGCACATAAGATGTTAAAAGAGTTGAGTCTTTTTCTTCAAGAAATCGTTAGAATCGAATATTAAAAAATCAAGCGCGAAGAAGCAAGAATGAATTAAAAACGATTCAAGAGATGTTCATGAAAGAATTGTAAAGTCAACTATCCATACCCATCTAGAACACTTTCAAAAAGAAAGGCTTTTAAGTGAGGCATGCATATGAGTCATCGGGACTTTTTCTTTTAAAAACGAAGAGAAGAAGAGCAAGGGAGAGTGATGATAGCTAGCCCAGAAAAACGTTTAGTGATCCATAGAAAACAACGAAGAAAACATAAACATTATGCAAACCATACCGTACTGCAAGTAGAAGGAAACTTGGCTCGACTTTTGTATTGCTGTCACTTCAACCTTCAAGTACAAGCTCTCAGTCCTCTCTCTCTCACTGGTTTTGATACTGGACTACAAATTAAAAAGCAAGATTACAACTTTCGTTCTAGCTAACAAAGAGCCTAAATCCTAAGAAAATAAATGCAAAACTTAATCCTAGTCTTTGCCCTTTTTTTCTTTGCTGAAACCCCTTTTTATAGCCAAAAACCTAAAGGAGGAGATCCCGGAAAGATTGGGGGAGCAAACGCTCCCCAACAAATCTTACTTGGCCGCGGAAACGCGGCTTGGGCCGCGTTTCTGCGGCCTTGGTGTGGCCAGGTGGCCACACCCAAGGGGGGGCTCCTGGTTTGAAGGGTATATCGCATCTCCTGCTGGTTTTCTTGTTTCTGCTTCAACCGTTGACGAAACATCTTTTAATTTTCTGGCTTCAATCGCTCGATTCAGGGAGGATTTTTCTCAACCTCTTGATATGCCAAGATTTAGCTCTGATTTCTTCATTTCGAATTTATTCTGAATTAATTCAGAATTTGGTGGGCTTTTGGGCTTGTTTCTCCTTTCTTCCTTTAAGCACTTGGGCCTACATTTAGCAAAGAAAAAGACAACTTATTAATAGAATTTATTAGCTAACAAGTGTGGTAAAGTGACAATATAAATGCAATGTATGTGACAAATCACACTCTCTCTTATATTTGTGCAAAGCATCATTCTTCATTCATATCATTCATATTGCTTGTGTTGCCTTGCATCTTTAATATTGTCTATTTCTCATATGCTTGGTTGCTTATGTGTGCCTCACTTGTACTTAACCACAAGAGCTTCATATAGCACCTCAACCCATATCTAGGGGAATCAAGAGGAGTTAGTCCAGAGCCCTTCACGGGGAATTCGGCTACACTTGTTGGTTGTATTAAGTGTATTGCAAATTAGTTTTTAGCTTCCGCATTTAAGCGCATTTAGTTTATAGATTAGCCATATCACCTATTCACCCCCCCTCCAGGTGATTTCAATTGGTATCAGAGCCTACGCTCCTGATACTTAGGCTTAACATCCTAGGAGTGAGATCCTTTGTTTAGCTAATCTACATTTGCATTTGCTTGTTTGCACACATATAGTTTACATCCATGGACTTCATGACCCCACCTATGTTTGACCCTTCCAACATTCTTGTTTGGAAGACTAGGATGTCCGTTTACCTACAAGCCCTAGGATATAAGGTTCACCTTGCCATTACCAAGGAATCCTACCTTAATGATAGCAAACATATAGGGGCCAATGCACAAGCCCTTGAGGCCATTAGAAGCACTTTAAATAAAGAATATCTTTTACTTGCTTCTAACTTTGATTCCGCATTTGCAGTGTGGAACATGTTGACAACCACAACCACCTCCAAGCTTCAATTGCCTATCTAACAAGAGGAGGAATCTAGTGGAGATGAATCCGAGCCACAACAATGCTATACGGTCTAAGGGAATGACTCCCTTGAGGTACAATCGGAATCTCAACTAGATAGTTTTGATGCCAGTTCTTCATGTGATGATAATATTGATCCCCATGCCTTGAATGAAGAACTTTCCATAGTGTGTGAAAAATTAATTGAAAAATATAAAGTTTTGAAAAAGAAGACATTTGCTTTAACTAAAGAAAATGAAAAATTTTCTAAACTTGACAAGGTTTTGCAAGAGAAGGTTGAGGTCTATAATGAAAGGGATTCATTGAGATCTCAACTTGATCTTGCACTAAAAGAAAATATTTTTTTGAAAAATAAAAATGATTGTGATAATGTTTTGAAAAATAATGATGTTTTGTCTTCAAAAGTTGAATTTGTTTTAAAAGAAAATGATTCTTTGAAAAGATAAATTGATTTTATTTCAAAAGAATTAGAAATTTGTTTAAATAAAAATAATTCTTTGAAAAATGATATTGTTTCTCATGTTTGCCATGCTTCACCTAGAATACCTATTGCATGCCACACTTCTTCTTTAATTGAACATGATATATCATTGCTTAAGAAGAGTGTAGATTGTTTTGGCTCCACTTTGAGCCAATGTGTAGTGGGTCATACACGTTTAGAATCTTTGTTTCGAAAGAAACAAGTTCCATCTATTCATGCACACCCCCCACGGCATACACATGCTCCTCACGGACACACCCATCACATGTATGCTCATGTGTACACTTGTACACATTGTGGACGTAAGGGCCACCTTGCTAAATTTTGCTATGATAGAATAAATGTTTCAAATTTAGCAAATAATTTTGTTTGGGTTAGAGAAGGTACTAACCCCCATGGACTCAAAAGATTATGGGTACCAAAGACCACCCCTTTTGTTTTTGATGTAGGTGTGGGCTCTCACATGACGTGAGAGTATCGGTTCCTTGGAGTGGATGCGTTCCGTGCTTAAAGGAAACTATTTGGATGCATCACTTTCAAGGGATGTTTGGTGGGAGGACCACCGTGTTTTGGAGACTTGGAGAGTTGCCTTCTAAGATTTTGGTAACGATCTCTAACTCCCATTTGTTTACATGCTTTTCATTTTATTCACTATTAGCATGTTTTGTTGTTTATTGATTATTATGCTAATGCCATGTTTATTAGACCATTGACATACATGTATAGCATTTGAGACACCCATGTTTAATATGGACTATTTTTTTTGTGTTCTCACCTTTGTTTAGCTATCATGTTTATCATAGCTCTAATAACATGTGGATTTTCATAATGATCATGTTTATGTTTATCATATTTATTTATGTCTAGTTTTATGCTTCATAATTTGATTACTTGATTAAATGTTAGTTTTCATTAAGACTAGGTATATATTTGTGCATATAGTGGGTCACAAATAAATTTATATATGTTTGTGCTTGAATGCTTATTTGTTCCCATTAGATGTGCTAGTATAGTCTAG
Source organism: Agave tequilana (assembly GCA_038442645.1). Lineage (NCBI taxonomy): Eukaryota > Viridiplantae > Streptophyta > Magnoliopsida > Asparagales > Asparagaceae > Agave > Agave tequilana. The sequence goes on along the minus strand of JAVJIF010007434.1, from coordinate 26,748 downwards.
TTTTGATGATTCATACATTTTAAACTTGTATTCCTATTTTTAGATTTGTTTTATGAGTTTTCATTTCATGTATATGTTTATTTTGCCAAACTTTAAGATATACATGTATACCCCTTGAGTCATTTGCTTTTCATGCAAATCTTTATTTATGAACTCAATTGTGTTTGGGATATGTATGTATACTTCTTGTGTTGACAAATCATACATATACCTTGAAATGAAATTTGTTTTAATAAAATTTAGTTATTCAAGTTTTCATGTATTTATGTTTAAACTTCATGTATATGTCTATCTTGTCCAAACTATTAGATATACATGTATATCCTTTTGAGCCACGTGCCTTCATGCATATATCTTTGTGGACTCTTTGTTTTTGGATATGTATGTATACTTTAGTTTGTACATGACATACATATGCCTTGAAGATTAAATAAGTTTTGATGATTTTCTTGTTTCAAGGAATATTGAGCTAAATTGAATACCTTCTTGATCATGTCCTTCACATTGTATTTGTACACTCACATTTCTTGTTTACTCATGTTTTGTTTTCATGAGTTATATTTATGCTTCATTGATTATGAGTGTTAGCTATTTTGTGAATTTCATGTTTTTTATAAAAAATAATTTGTTTTTATTCCTTACTTGAAGGATTTCGTACTAGTTAACAAGTTTTTCCATTTAACTAGTTCGTATTCTTCACATGGTAGAGTTTTCAAATATACTTTATTTTTCAAACCTATTTTTGAAAACCCCAACCTTCTACGGGCAGATGGATGGGCGATCATGCTCATGTATGCTTTTTAATGAAAATCATTTTAAACTTGAACATGTTTGGGAGGATAGATTATATGAGTTATACTTTGATATTATTGTTGTTTCAATTGGTATCATTGGATTCTTTCAATTGGTATCAATATTGACATTTCTTGTATACTCATATATATTTTTATGTATGTATGCTTTCATTTCAAATAGTATCAATTTCGATTGGTATTAACACTTTCATACATATATATTTTGTTTATGCTAGAGCTTGAGTTTCAACTTTGTTTCAATTGATTTAGCTTTCAATTGGTATCTTAATTCGAGCCTACGCATTGTTTTTGTTGGTATTTCATAAAGGGGGAGAAAATTTGATTTTGTATTTCAATTGGTATTTTGTTCCCTTACTTTATGATAAAAAATAATTTCAATTGATATCATATGTTTAAAATGAACAATTATTTCAATTGGTATCAAGATGTTTTCATTTTTTAAATTGGTATCAAGAGGCACTTCATTGATATATTTTTTAATTGATATCATGTTTAATGTCACCCCTTATTGATTTTGTTTTTGTTTTAAACAAAAAAGGGGAGAACATTGTATTTATTTTGGCTTTTACCCCTTTGTTGATGATTGACAAAAAGGGGGAGAAAGATTTTGAGTTTAATTGTTTTATATGCATACTTATGTTTTTTCATATATTAAGTTTAATTGGTATCTAGAGCATATTTATTTGTTTTTGAAAATTTCATTGGAAAATTTCATTGGTATCTAGAACCTTTTATTGTTTATGCATATCTATGCATGTTTCGTGTTTAATATTCATTGCATATTTATGTTTATTTGTTTAAGCATTAGTTAAGGGGGAGCTTCTTTGAAGCTTAACTTTAATCCATGCATATATAACTCCATGAGTTTTGTCATCATCAAAAAGGGGGAGATTGTTGGCCCGGAGGCCTTCCTCTCTAGTTTTGATGATGATTAACTCATGTAGTTATGTTTACTAATAATCTTGTGATTTTAGTTTCAGATCATTAATCAAGATATTAATTGGTGATTGCTCCAAAACTCCGTGATCCGGAAGCTTTCACATGTTGTTTCCAGAGCCCGAGCATCAAGATCTTGTTTAGCACTCGTTGGAGTCAAGCTCGGTAGATGGAGTTTGGACCGAGTCGACTTGAAGATGAAGATCGTCAAGAAGACTTAGGTATTCATAGTTTAGTGTGTTTTAAATCCATTTGTAAAGCTTAGTATAGTTGATATGCTCAAGTGCACAACACACATAAGTTTTATGTTTTGAATTTGATTTTCATGAATAGATTGATCAAAATAAGTTTACTTTATTTTTATGTATATTAGATGTGCTCTATATACATACATGCTTACATGACTTATACAAACTTAGTTTGACATACCTATTCATGTAGTTTTATGTTTTGGTATTTTTAACAAAACATATTTTTGGATTTAAAGACAAAAAACCATGATATATATGTTTCATGTATATTGGACTTATGTCCATATACAACATGCTTCAATGTGTTTAAATATCATATTTTTGTATTTCAATAAGTTTTAGAAAAAATCAGATTTCCTATTGAAAAATTCAAGTTTGATAAAATACAGTTTTGTTTTTGATAAAATGATAAAACATAAAAATGGTTTCATATGCTTGATATTTGAGTTGAAATTTTATCACATGTTTATATATCAATGCAAAATGTTAAAACTATTTTTGGGGATTTTTAGAAGAGATAAAAGAATTTTTAGAAATATGTTTAACTGTTTTTCTGACCCAGTTTCTGACCCAGACTGTGGCTGACAGGCCAGGTCGGTCGACCGTGCGGTCGACCGAACCAAGGGCCGGTCGACCGTCGTGGTCGACTGACGTGCACAGCCTTGTGCACGTTTGGCAGACACAGGGCCGGTCGGCCGACCGGTCGATCGGACCAGAGAGCTTTGCTCTCTATATCTGGGCGGTAGAGAGCCCTGCTCTCTGTATCTGGGCGGTCGACCGGGCGGTCAACCGGTTTGCTCCAACGGTCATATTTCTGACCGTTGGCGGTCGACCGGGCCGATCGACCGCAAGCCTGTCAGGCTGCCAGATCAGCCTAACGGCTAGTTTTCTGTTTGGGCCTATATAAACCCCATTCCTTTGAGATTTTGGCCAAGGTTTTTAACAAGAAAAATTCCTAGTTTCTCCAGAGTTTAAAAGAAGTTTTCAAAGTGTTTTAGAGCTAAAAAGATTTCATCCTTGTTTTGTTTTAGAGTTTTGAAAAATCAAAGAAAATAGAATTTTGGGAGATTTGGTTTGTTCTTCATTTATATCTTTTACCAAGAGTTTTCCCAAGTATTTTTCTTTGAGTTATTGTTTTCAAAACCCTAGTTTTTTCACACTTGAGCTATCATCTATCCTATTCTATTAGGATCATTATTTGGTGGAAAAAGAAAGTGTTTGAGGTTGATTAAGCCTCCAAGTTGTAAACCCTCCTTGTATTGTTGTATCCCTCTTTGGTAGAGGTTGATCGGAGTGGTATTGTTTTGGATCCCTCTTCGGTAGAGGTGATTGTGTTTGTTGTTGGCTACGGGCCTTATCCCTCTTCGGTAGAGGTGGATTTGTTGGCCCAAGAGGTTACACTCTCTTGTTTTTTGTTTTGATGATGACAAACCAAATAAGAGCTATTTGGTACTAATGAATTTGTTCAAGATAAGTTTCAGGTTTTGTACCATGTTTGGAGACCATTGGCTTAGCTTTTGCAAGAACTTCTAAGTTTCACATAGCAAGGAAGGCATATTGCACAATCAAGGAAGGATCTTAGAAGAGAAGGCACTAGCAAGGCATTGGATGGCTCAAAGACTTGAAGATTGCTCAAAAACTATTTAATCATTATATTTTTAGTTTTATAGTTTGTTAAAGAATAGTGGATAGGTTTGAATCTCTATCACACACGTTTTTGCGAAAACGTTTTTGCGCACATGTTTATTCCAAAATGTTTTCTTATAATTTATACAAAAATATTTTGTTTACAAGATTTTGCCTACAGATATATATTTATGTTTTATACAAATCTATGTTCAAAATTACTTTTGTCAAAATCAAAATCCCCTTTATTTTCTCTTCAAAACATGATTTTTGACCTGAGCCAGTCGACCGAACGGTCGACCGGACCTATGACAGGTTTGGCCGGTCGACCGTCCCAGTCGACCGTAGCTCTGGCTGTACACGTATCTGTGTGCACGTTGTATCGGTCGACCGACCGGTCGACCGACTGTAAGCAACCTTGCTCTCGGTTAGATTGGGTCGACCGGGCGGTCGACCGCTGGCCTGCAACGGTCAAATATTTGAACGTGCGGTCGACCGACCGGTCGACCGACAGATCCGTTGAACAGTAAACGGCTATTTTCTGGGGTGTTTTAAGTTTTGTCTTTTTGTGTTTAAAATTTGATTTAGGGATATATTTTGAATCTAATATTACTTAATTAGCCTTAAGTTTGTTTTATCTCTTAACCTAGCCCTCTCCTATAAATAGGGGTGTTTGGGGAGAGATTCATTACAACAATTATTGCTAGAAAATTCAAAAGTTTAAGACTTTCAAAAGACTTTGTTTCTTGGTTTTTGGGCTGAAATTCTCTCTAATTTCTGAAGTGTTTTTGTGATACTCTCTGATTTAATTTTCTTTTCTCCTTACACACAAGAGCTTCATTCCTACTTAATATTCTCTAAGGACCTTTGTAAGGGAAGAGATATTTGAAAGAGAGAGTTTGTGGTCTTTTGACTACCAAGGAAATTACTTGTACTTGAGATTGTAGGAGTTGGGTACTCCATTGTATTTGAGATCTTTGTGATAGTGGAAGTAGCTAGAATCCTTCTGGGGAAGGCGGGGAGTAGAGCTGGGTGCTCAAACCTCGATAACATATCCTTGTGTTTGCGATTGGTTTACATTCTTGCACTCCTTACTCTACTTTACTTGCACTTATTACTTGCTCATCATATTCATTGTCATACTTGCTTGCATTCATCTTGTGATTCTTGATTGGTGATTGTTGTGACTTTAAATTTATTAATTTGCACCTTGATTAGCATTGTCACCTATTCATCCCCCCTCTAGGTGACTTTTCAATTGGTATCAGAGCTTGGACTCTAGGTTTTGGCTTAACATCCATAGAGAGATCCTTAAAACTTGCTAATCAACATTTTCATTCCATCATTCATACACTAGTAAACATGGCCGATAATATTAAATCCCCACCTAAATTTGATGGACTCAATTTCCCTATTTAGAAGGTTAGGATGACTATCTTTTTGCAATCATTAGGTAGTTTAGTGGCTAAGTCTTTGACCAAACCCTATGTAGCACCCGATAGTGATGAGAGCACTTGGACCGACTTCAACTTTAGAGAATATGAGGCTAACTCCAAGGCCCAAAACTCCCTTTTAACCGCATTGAATGAGGATGACCTTACACGGGTAATTCATTGCCAATCCGCCTATGAGATTTGGCAACACTTATTGGTCACACATGAAGGGACTTCACAAGTCAAGAGAGCTAAAATAGATCTCTTGAGGTCTCAATATGAGTTATTTAAAATGCTTGATGAAGAATCTATTGATAGTATGATTACTCGTTTCACTAAAATCACTAATGGTCTTTCTTCATTAGGTGATGACATCTCCAACGATCAAAAGGTGCGGAAAGTGATTCGGGCGCTTCCTTCTTCATGGGAGATCAAGGCCACCACCTTAAAGAAGTTGAACGACAAGGACGAGATGGACATCATTAGTCTCATTGGGAACCTAAAGACCCATGAGATGGAGAAGAAGGCAAGAGAAGAAGCCACTACTTCAAAGAAGAAATCCATAGCCTTCAAGACTTCATCCACCAATGATGACGATGAAGAAGACGAAGAAGAAGATGAGGAGCTAACTCTACTTGTGCGGAATGTCAAGAGGTTGTACCGAAAGAACAAGTTCAACTTCCGGAGAAAATTCGAAGGCAAGGAGGAACGGAGGATCATTTGCTATAATTGCCGCAAACCCGGACATATCATGGCGGATTGTCCGGAGTTCAAGAAGAAGATGACATCCTCCTTCAAGCCAAAGAAGCCGGAGGAAAAGAAAGCATACAAAGCAACATGGGATTCGGAAAGCGAGTCCGAAGAGGAGGTGGATCAAGCTAATATGTGTTTCATGACAAACACACCTAAGGTAACCCCTCAATCCCTTGATGATGAAGATGATGAACTAAGTAAGGAAGTTCTAGTACATGCCTTTGTAGAACTTTCTGAAACTTATGATAATAAGAAACTTGAATGCTTAAAATTACAAAAAGAAGTTGCTTTTCTTAAGAATCAACTTGCCATTGTTTCTAAAGAAAAAGATGATATTTCTTCTAATTTCATTTCCATGCAAAAAGAATTTTGTGCCTACAAAAGTTCTTGTAAGGCAAAATCTCCTATTATTGATGAAAAAGAAATTTCTTCTTTTAAATCCAAAATGAATGATTTTGAAAAAGTTTTAAATGATTGTGCTTTCAATACTAAGAAACTTGAGGACATGTTTTCTAAAAAGCACACTACTCATGCTAAAATTTCACAAGATAAAAATTCTCATGCTCACACCTCTCATGCTAAAGTTTCTCATGCTCACAAATCACACACTCACTATGCTTTTAAATATGGTAGAGTATATAGATGCACATATTGTGGTAAAAATGGATATTTAGCTAAGTTTTGTTATGATCAACTAAATAGAACAAATAATCTAGTTTGGGTTCATGACACTAACCCTAGAGGACCCAAGAAAATGTGGGTTCCAAAATCAACTCTTAAATTATTTGATGTAGGTACACACCAAAGCTCCAAGACGTAGGGAGCGGTGGTACCTTGATAGTGGTTGTTCAAGACACATGACGTGGGACATCAACAACTTCACAACCCTATCAAGGTACATGGAAGGTGGCACCGTCACCTTCGGGGATGACTCCAAAGGGACTATCATCGGTATAGGTAACATTCAAATTGGTGCATCTCTTATTATTGAAAATGTTGTTTTAGTAGATGGTTTAAAACATAATTTGCTTAGCATTAGTCAACTTTGTGACCGTGGACTTAAAGTTGTTTTTGATAATTCTTCTTGCAAGATTTTTGATGTTAAATCCGATGTTTGTATTCTCACCGATTTTCGTGATGATAATGTTTATATCATTGACATGCTTAATATTGAGTGTTCTACTAAATGCTTGAATGCTTTTGATGAAAATTCTTGGCTTTGGCATAGAAAATTATGACATGCTTCTTTTGAACATCTTTCTAGGATTAATTCAAAGGAATTGGTGAAGGGTATTCCTTACTTGAAGTTTGAGAAAGACCGCATTTGTGGTGCGTGCCAACTTGGGAAACAAACCAAGTCTTCCTTCAAACCAATCAAGGATATCATGTCAACTAGGCCTTTAGAATTAATTCATATGGATCTTTTTGGACCAACTAAAACTAAAAGTTTAAATGGAAGTAGATTTGCATTTGTTTTGGTTGATGATTTTTCCCGTTTTACTTGAGTTTTCTTTTTGCAAAGTAAAGATCAAACTTTTTCTCATTTTAAGATTTTTCGAAAAAGAGTTGAAAAGAAAAGGGTTTTCCGATTTTGAGAATAAGGAGTGATAGAGGTGGTGAGTTTATTAACCAACTCTTCATGACTTATTGTGATGAAAAGGGAATTAAGCATGAAATGTCTTGTCCTAGAACTCCACAACAAAATGGAGTTGTAGAAAGGAAAAATAGAACACTTCAAGAGATGGCTAGGACAATGATAAGTGAGTATGACCTCCCTCAATATTTATGGGCCGAGGCCGTAAACACCGCATGCTATATATCGAATCGTATTTATTTATGCAAAAATTCTTCAAAAACTTCTTTTGAAATGTATCATTCTAGAAAACCAAATGTTGCATATTTCAAAGTTTTTGGATGCAAGTGTTTTGTTTTAAATACTAAGGATAATTTGGGTAAATTTGATGCTAAGGTTTATGAAGCTATCTTTGTTGGATATTCTTCTACTAGCAAAGCATAAAGAGTTTTCAATAGATCTACACTTACCATAGAAGAATCCATGCATGTTAAATTTGAAGAATCTAATGTGGTTGTTGAGAATGTTATAGAGATTGAACCATTAGGTGAAGACATGGAGAGACTATCCTTGAAGGACTCACCCGCTCAAGAAGAAAAGCTAGACCCTATTGGTGAAGTTCAAGAGGATAAGGAGGAAAGCTCTCAATCGCTTCCTAAATCTTGGAGATACGCTACAAATCATCCTAAGGAGCTCATCTTGGGTGATGCATCTAAAGCAGTCACAACACGCTCCAAACTCCATGACCTATGTGGTAACTTTGCTTTCATTTCTCATTTTGAACCCAAAGGCATTCTCGAAGCCGAGACGGACCCATATTGGTTGCTTGCCATGCAAGAGGAACTCAATCAATTTGAGCGCAACCAAGTTTGGCACCTTGTTCCTAAACCCCACGATAGACCAATAATTGGTACTAAGTGGATCTTTAGAAACAAGATGGATGAGTCCGGAAATGTCATTAGGAATAAAGCTAGGTTAGTGGCCCAAGGTTACACTCAAGTTGAAGGAATTGACTTTGAGGAGACCTTTGCACCCGTAGCACGGCTTGAAGCCATACGGATGACACTAGCTTTTGCATCTTTCAAAAATTTTAAACTTTTTCAAATGGATGTGAAAAGTACATTTTTGAATGGTTTTATTAATGAAGAAGTTTATGTTTGTCAACCTCCCGGTTTTATTGATCATGTTCATCCCGATTTCGTTTTTAAACTTGATAAAGCTTTATATGGATTGAAACAAGCTCCTAGAGCTTGGTATGAAAGGCTTTCTAGTTTTCTTATTTCAAATGATTTTATTAAAGGCAAAGTAGACACCACTCTATTCACTAAGCATGTTGATAATGATATATTAATTGTGCAAATTTATGTTGATGATATAATTTTTGGTTCTACTAATGAGCTTTTGTGCAAAGAATTTGAAAAGGTAATGCAACTTGAGTTTGAAATGTCTTCAATGGGTGAGCTCAATTTCTTCCTTGGACTCCAAATCAAGCAATTGCAAAACGGGACGTTCATAAGTCAAGCCAAGTACGCAAAGGAACTTGTAAAGAAGTTTGGACTTGAAGGCTCAAAGACTTGCAACACTCCCATGGCAACTACAACCAAGCTTGATAAGGACGATCAAGGTAAAAATGTTGATATTAAATTATATAGAAGCATGATAGGAAGTCTTTTATATTTAACGGCAAGTAGGCCGGATATCATGTTTAGTGTGTGTCTTTGTGCTAGATTTCAATCGTGTCCTAAAGAGTCTCATCTTATTGCGGTAAAACGAATTATTCGTTATATTAAGGGCACTATTGGAATGGGTCTTTGGTATCCGAAAACTAGAGATTTTTCAATGACTAGCTATTCGGATGCCGACTTTGCGGGTTGTAGAGTAGATAGAAAGAGTACTAGTGGGACATGTCAATTTCTTGGTAATTGTCTTGTTTCATGGTCCTCTAGGAAACAAAATTCCGTAGCACTCTCAACCGCCGAGGCGGAGTATGTTGCCGCAGGGGCTTGTTGTGCACAAGTCCTTTGGATGAAACATACTCTCCTTGATTTTGATTTGCATTTTGATCATATAAAAATATTTTGTGATAATACTAGTACTATACACATGACTAAGAATGCAAATCAACATAGTAAGACCAAGCACATTGAGATTAGATATCACTTTCTTAGAGATCATTTTGAGAAAGGAGATATAGATATTGATTATGTTTCCACGGATTTACAACTAGCCGATATTTTCACTAAACCACTTGATTTTGCTAGATTTTCGTTTATTTGTGGAGAACTTAATGTTTGTGTTATTAATTAAACATATTTTTCATAACCCTTTTTGATGTATGACAAAAAGGGGGAGAATTAGTTTACATGGACAAAAATAAGTTCATTTGGTCTTGGTTCCATATGAATTTATATGTTTTGGTTTTATGAGTTTTTGTTATGAGTCTTGTGTTTTATGAATTTGAGAACTCTTGTATTTTGTGTTTTATTGGTATTGTTTCAATTTGGTTTCAATTGGCATCAAGAGTATGTTTTTGTGTTTTTAATAAATTCTTGTGTTTTTTTTATATAGCATAAATATAGCATAATTTGAGGGGGAGTCTTCTCCTCCCCCATATTTTTGTCTATAGCCTATTTGTTTTGTCATCATCAAAAAGGGGGAGATTGTTGGCCCAAGAGGTTACACTCTCTTGTTTTTTGTTTTGATGATGACAAACCAAATAAGAGCTATTTGGTACTAATGAATTTGTTCAAGATAAGTTTCAGGTTTTGTACCATGTTTGGAGACCATTGGCTTAGCTTTTGCAAGAACTTCTAAGTTTCACATAGCAAGGAAGGCATATTGCACAATCAAGGAAGGATCTTAGAAGAGAAGGCACTAGCAAGGCATTGGATGGCTCAAAGACTTGAAGATTGCTCAAAAACTATTTAATCATTGTATTTTTAGTTTTATAGTTTGTTAAAGAATAGTGGATAGGTTTGAAGCTCTATCACACACGTTTTTGCGAAAACGTTTTTGCGCACATGTTTATTCCAAAATGTTTTCTTATAATTTATACAAAAATATTTTGTTTACAAGATTTTGCCTACAGATATATATTTATATTTTATACAAATCTATGTTCAAAATTACTTTTGTCAAAATCAAAATCCCCTTTATTTTCTCTTCAAAACATGATTTTTGACCTGAGCCAGTCGACCGAACGGTCGACCGGACCTATGACAGGTTTGGCCGGTCGACCGTCCCAGTCCACCGTGGCTCTGGCTGTACACGTATCTGTGTGCACGTTGTATCGGTCGACCGACCGGTCGACCGACTGTAAGCAACCTTGCTCTCGGTTAGATTGGGTCGACCGGGCGGTCGACCGCTGGCCTGCAACGGTCAAATATTTGAACGTGCGGTCGACCGACCGGTCGACCGACAGATCCGTTGAACAGTAAACGGCTATTTTCTGGGGTGTTTTAAGTTTTGTCTTTTGTGTTTAAAATTTGATTTAGGGATATATTTTGAATCTAATATTACTTAATTAGCCTTAAGTTTGTTTTATCTCTTAACCTAGCCCTCTCCTATAAATAGGGGTGTTTGGGGAGAGATTCATTACAACAATTATTGCTAGAAAATTAAAAGTTTAAGGCTTTCAAAAGACTTTGTTTCTTGATTTTTGGGCTGAAATTCTCTCTAATTTCTGAAGTGTTTTTGTGATACTCTCTGATTTAATTTTCTTTTCTCCTTACACACAAGAGCTTCATTCCTACTTAATATTCTCTAAGGACCTTTGTAAGGGAAGCGATATTTGAAAGAGAGAGTTTGTGGTCTTTTGACTACCAAGGAAATTACTTGTACTTGAGATTGTAGGAGTTGGGTACTCCATTGTATTTGAGATCTTTGTGATAGTGGAAGTAGCTAGAATCCTTCTGGGGAAGGCGGGGAGTAGAGCTGGGTGCTCGAACCTCGATAACATATCCTTGTGTTTGCGATTGGTTTACATTCTTGCACTCCTTACTCTACTTTGCTTGCACTTATTACTTGCTCATCATATTCATTGTCATACTTGCTTGCATTCATCTTGTGATTCTTGATTGGTGATTGTTGTGACTTTAAATTTATTAATTTGCACATTGATTAGCATTGTCACCTATTCACCCCCCCTCTAGGTGACTTTTCAGGATTGTGGTTGTATTGCCTCGGTGGCATTGTAAGGTTGAGAGAGGAGTTCGATACTCCTTTAGTGAATTAGAAATCCTTCTCGGTGAAGGCGGGGACGTAGAGCTAGGGGCTCGAACCTCGAAACATATCTTTGTGTTTGCGTTTGATCCATTGTCTCTCTAACTCTCTCTCTCTCTTATATTTGTGCAAAGCATCATTCTTCATTCATATCATTCATATTGCTTGTGTTGCCTTGCATCTTTAATATTGCCTATATCTCATATGCTTGGTTGCTTGTGTGTGCCTCACTTGTACTTAACCACAAGAGCTTCATATAGCACCTCAACCCATATCTAGGGGAATCAATAGGAGTTAGTTCAGAGCCCTTCTCGGGGAATTCGGCTACACTTGTTGGTTGTATTAAGCGTGTTGCAAATTAATTTTTAGCTTCCGCATTTAAGCGCATTTAGTTTATAGATTAGCCATATCACCTATTCACCCCCCCCCCCCCCCCCAAGGTGATTTCATCTTGTGTATTAGCTTATTGTGATCATTTGTAGGTTGAAGCATTTTCAGGCATTATAAATGTCTAAGATTTCAGACATGCACAATGTAACAAATACTTGCACCAATTCATCCACATCTACATTCACCACTCGCATGTGCACTTATTCTTTGATTGCAACAAAAGAAACGACTTTTGATCAGACTCATCTTATGATTATGATCAAGAACAGTCATAGAAATCTGCCATCGTTCATATAGATTTAACCATACTGTTAAGTAAGCAGTGTACCCAATTCTGTAGCTCGCTTGGGGGTTTAAGAGATTTTGAGAGGTATTTTCATGTTTGTCACCTCGAGAACATGCAATAGTTACACTTCTAACAATCCACTCAACATTTTTCTTTGCGAATTTTTTCCTAATTAAAAATCTACAGGTCTTCGCATATTTTCTATAGAACTCATACAACTCTTCTATCTCATCAAATTCATCCCAACTTTGAGCTCAATCTGCTGATGCAATTCATCAGTCTCATCAACCGAACAATTAGTCAGATTTTCAAATTCTTCTAAATTGTCCAACTCTTCAATATCTGCCATACTGTCTTTACAAATAACATAAACGAGTATTAATTTTTGTAGAGTTAAAACCACATAAAACATGCATGATAAAAGAGATAAACTAAAGGCTACATAGTCCAATCATTCATCCTAACCCTTAACAGCATTGAAAGTGGGAAATTTTAAAACTATGTTCACTAAAGGCAAACAAACTGTAACAAAGCTACACACAAAACTATTCAGATTCTCTAGCAACCTGAATCACAAATACTTAGTACAATAATAGAGCAACAATTAAGCTAAGCTTAAAGTTAGCCATATGTTTAGATCAAAGACTCTAATAACATTATTGTTAACTGATTATTTTTCCTCTTGGGACATATATAGTGTTCTAAGCTTAATAAACATTCCTGTCAACTCAAGAACATAGGCATTGAACTGAACAAAACTGAAAATAATTTTGAACCCAATCCAAGCTGAACAAAAAATGAAAATAATTTTTTTAATCTCAAAACAACAACCACAAAGAGATTAATATATTGAAATTTGCTAAATCCAAAAACAACAGCCAAACTTCAAAGCTAAGAAGGTTATACCTCAGCAGTTATTTTGTGGTCAAGAGGACGACAACGAGATCGACAACAAGCTCAAGAGAGCGGCGACGAGCTCAAAAAATGGGGTTTCGAGGAAGAGATCTGAGAGGAAGAGGTCAAGGGAGTGTCGTAGCGGCGAGCTCGAGATGGATGGTGGCGTGACAAGCTCACAGATGGTGGTCCGACGAGCTCGAGAGGGTGGCGACGAGATTTGGTGGAGAGCGGTGATGAGATTTAGGGGATTTGAGAGATGGGGCTGCCGGGGCAAGAGTCTGGGGTTGGGGGTAAAAATATAGGGATGTCGCGGTCGAGATTGGTGGAGGAGAGGTTGGCTCGGCGAGCTCGAGAGGGCGACAGCGAGAATTCGGGGGGAGAGGCTGGGAGGAGGGATTTGAGAGACGGGGCTGCAGGGAAAAAAAAGAAATGGAGAACTAAATTTTTAAGGTTTTATTTGAGAGATGCTGATCAAGATGCCACATGGCATGATGACATGGCAATGGCAAGCCACGTGAGATGAATGTAGAGCCAAATAGTACTGTTGGCTTAATTTATCAGCTGGTGGGGACCAGCGGGTAGAAATGACATGTGTGTAAAGTATGCGGATATGTTTATATGTGTGTGTTGGAGCAAAAACAGCGGATCCAAACGCAGCGGCACCGCCCCGCGTTGTGTCATTGCCAACAAAAGGGAGGAGGAAAAAGAAGTTAAGCATACCCTCGTTTCGCGTGAGTGGACGCGGACTGTAGTGGAGAAGAAAAAAAGGAAAGAAAAAATTAAAAAAAACTTCACAGTACAGCTGTATTCATTTATTCGTACGTATTTAATAATTAACTAGTTAATAGATTACAGAGACTGAAGGAGACACGCACCCACTACCACACCCATTCTGTACCCACCACCGTCACCCCACTGGAAGGCTGGAACCAAAACAAAAAGGAAACCTTGCCGACACTCCACTCCATATTTCTATCTTTCGAGAGGGAGGGGGAGAGATTCACGGAGACGTAGTAGTTGTTGTTGTGTTTGTTTGTTTGTTGGGTGATTCTTGCTCGCTTAGTTGTATTTGATGTTGATATCATTGATAGATAAAATACAACTCTCTCATCTTCTTCATCTCAATAAGCAAGGGAAGTAGCAATGCCCCCCTCTCTATGATTTTCTGTTTTAGATTGAGATTGAGATTGAGAGGCGAGGGCAAGGGGAAAGGGATCATCAATCAATCAATCAATCAATCATTCCTTGTCTTCTCTCTTTGTGAGTATCTCTCATTTCCAAGCCCTTTTTATTTTCTGCATTTTTATTTGTTTGCTGCTACTAGCACTTAACTGACCAAGTTTCTTTCTTTAATTCAAATATTTTCTCGCTTTAATGTAATACCTGCGTTTCCCACTAATAATATTTTTTTCTCTGGCCCTAATTTGTTTACTCTCCTCCTCCTCCTCTCTCTCTCTCTCTATGTATTTCCCTTGGCATTGCATTCACTTTGATGATGAACCAGACCCAATGAGTTCATAGGATGGCCATGAATCTACATTGCACTTATTTTCTTCATCCATTTTTCTCCACCAATTCATATAATTGGACTATCGTGTATGCGCGCGCGCGGGGTTCCATATAAATAGAATACTTGAGAACTTTGATTGAGAGTTGTTTGTAGTGTAATACATTTTTTTTTGGCTTTTCAGAACATGTTATGTGATGACATTGGCCCTTCATAGAAAGTATATGGTTAGTTCTAGGTGTTCTTAAAAACACACGCAGATTTACAGTATAGCTGTTAACTGATCCAGGTCCAATCATTTTTGAGCTAGTCTTTTTTCAATGCAATGTGATATCATCTTCCCAAGTATTAAATATCAATCAAGTGGTGCTCCTTTTTTTGGTTTCTGGGGGAAAAATAAATTATATGACACCTGTATCTTCTTCCTTAAATGATGAAGTTAATTTGGTCTCATGATGTTTGG
Source organism: Agave tequilana (assembly GCA_038442645.1). Lineage (NCBI taxonomy): Eukaryota > Viridiplantae > Streptophyta > Magnoliopsida > Asparagales > Asparagaceae > Agave > Agave tequilana. The sequence continues at coordinate 11,597 of JAVJIF010007434.1, read as the reverse complement.
AAGTTAACCGACACCTTTATAAGAGGAAGCGGCCCAGTGGATACGCGTGGTGTTAACCGATATAAGAAACACAATATTGAACAAGGGTACAGCACCTTGTTTGCTTCATCTCCAAAGACATGCACAGGAAGAATTATCAAATGCACCAAAAATTTCATTTGCTTCCAATGGCACGACTCCTTCACTTGACTCCTTTTCAAGTATGTGAAAAATGTGCAAGTGTCACTGTAGTACAGTGGTAAACCTCTTTGCACACTGTAAAAGGTTTGGGTTCAAATTCCGCTTGCACCAGACTACGGCATATATATATATATATATATATATATATATATATATATATATATATATATATAATATATATATGAGTAAAATGTATATCAGCCCGCGGGCTGAGAGTATTCTCTCAGCCTGCGGTGACGTGGCTCAAATTGTCACCTCACTGACTCGTGGCACGCTTTTAGGTATATCAGCCCACGGGCTGAGAGTATTCTCTCAGCCTGCGGTGACGTGGCTCAAATTGTCACCTCACTGACTCGTGGCACGCTTTTAGGTGACTGTTAAATTACCAAATATATATATATATATATATATATATATATATATATATATATAATATATATATATATATAATATATATATATATAAAATCTGAATTAATACACTTTATTCCCAGTAGCAGTTGCTGTTGTTCAACTGCAGGAAGAAGAATTATACTGTTCAACTTGGATCCTTTTAAACTCCACAGCCCTTCCTTTGAGTACTGCAATCCAGGGAAGGCCTAAAGTGAATAAAGCGAATTACTGCTGATCTTGCCCTCTTGCACTTAAAGGCCATAAACTAAATTTGTGATTCATTAATATGTTTGCTTCTTTCAAATATCATACAATTATCTTGTTAATTCTTGCCCTCTACTGATACACTTAAAAGTCACCATAACATGAATAATATTCTGTATCACTTCCTTTAGTTGCTTTATGAGCATTCTTTTGTTTTGAGATCTTTATTCATGAAAATTCAAATATGCATTACGATTTTTATTTCTTTATTTTTGTTTTTGAGATAGCATGAAAACACTAATATTGATAAAATCCTGACTGTTGCCATCGAATTTTCTCTGTTCGGTACTGGCAGTGATTTACATAATGAGTCTCAACACAATGTACTCTTTCAGGAGTTCTGCTGACTGGATATGGGATCTCTGGCACTTGATACTGAGTCAATAGTCCCCCAAAGAGCTATGTAACTTTGGGGCTCAGTGAATCTGGGAAAGGAGATTCTGAATTTCCACAGGTTTTATCACTTCTATCCTCTGTTCTTGAGAGAAGTATTCAGAAAAATGAGATGTTACTAGATTCTATGACACCAAAGGATATAGTCACTATTTTCCATGGTCTCAGAGCACCGAATCTTACCCTACAAAGTTACATTGAGCGCATATTTAAGTATTCAAAGTGCAGCCCATCATGCTTTATCCTTGCCCACATATACATTGATCGATACCTTCAGCAGCCAGGTGTTCGTCTCACTTGCCTCAATGTTCATCGGCTGCTAATGACAAGTGTGGTCATAGCAGCAAAATTCATTGATGATGCGTAAGTGTGCTCTCCTTTCGAAATATGCTATGAAACTAATTACTGAACCACTGTCCTACTCATAATATAATCTATGCTTCTTAGCCATTTTCTTATAATTTTGTTGCTTAGAATTGTATTTCTTCAAAGTGGATGGAAATTGTTACTATTTCTTCTGATCCATTTCCCAAAACATTAAGAACTGGTATCATAACATAGAGCAGATAGGTTGTGTTAGTAGACAGGCCTTAAGAGCACCATACCGGAAGTCATATCTCAAGAGGTCGAATGTACTGTTGGGACTGCACAAATTTTATGAAACTACTTGGCTTCTAGATATTAGCCAATTTTTAGATTTACTATCATCTATCATCACTGATCCTCCTATTGTTGGTGTTTAGGAGCTCTTCCTTCTTGAGTGATAGTTTTGGTTTATCTTAAAGTCCCAACCACTACAAAACTCCAAAGTTGTGGTGCGGATTGGATATATTTTTGCATTCTAACACTACCCCATAGGTTGAGGGCCCTTATTGTGGTCTAAAAATTGGTTGGTTGTTTCTTCACAACAGTAATTTTCTTAACACCCGCTCTCAGCATGTGCTTGGTTAGATTTAGACTTACTATCTTAAAGTTCCTGCCACTTCACTAAAACTCTAAAATTGTGGATAGGGCGGAAAGATTTTAGTACAAGAATGTTGATTATAAGCCTTTTAGGACAATGCCATTTAGGATAAATACTGGTGCTAAGGACATTGTCAGTGGCTGGATTATGACTTAAAAATATTCAACAATAAAATCTGTGTAGAAATAGACTTCTGCCAAGTTCAATGAGGCTTTGGAGAAAGACCTGGCTGCATTCTGTGTTTGTTTGCTGTATGCTTGCATCCTGGAATATTTTCCATAAATCTTAAAATCTTAAACCTTCACAGTTTCTTCTTCTACACTTGGGAACTGACTATTGACTGATATCATTGTCATCCTCATCGGCCTTTGTTATCTTCTTTGGTTCATTGTTGGTAGCTCACTTCCTTGTTGGCCTCATCTAGTTATTAGATGCACCTTTCTTCTACCCCCCATTTTGGCCCCACTCTTCTTTTGTGCAGGGTAATTCACTTGTATCTAATTAGTAATTATTTGTTTGTGCTAAAGTATACTAGATATTAGCTTGTTATTAGGCCGCACGAGGATAATCTTGTGAACTACCAAGTGTAGTTTATTGAGTTGTTCCTTCAAATTGTCTGATTATTTATGTTGCCTCCAGCATCGTTGTGTTTCCTGATATCCTGTGATAATACTCAATTGCAGGTTTTTCAACAATGCATATTATGCCAGGGTAGGAGGAGTGAGTACCCAAGAGATGAACAAATTAGAGATAAACTTGTTATTTAGTCTAGATTTTAGCCTTCAAGTGAATATGGGAACTTTCGGAAGGTACTGCTTGCAGCTGGAGAAGGAAGCCACAGGACACCATGTAGAGAGGCCAATTCAGGTTTGCGCTCGAAAAGAATGGACTAACATTGAGGACTCAAAATGCCAACCTGCTCTTCAGAGAAGTAGTTGTGGAGCAGTATGAGGATCGATTGTCCATATTTTACATATTGTAGAAATCCACAACCAAACACGATTTTTTGTTTTTGTTTTTTTTTTTTTTTGCCTTTTTCTTTTCTTCTCTCTCCTGTGTTTATTAGTGCTGTTAGTTGCCCAGATTTCAATTGCAGACTGCACGCTTTTACATGCTCATGTCGCAGGTCTAAGAAGAATTCCAATTATCTTACCTGTGTTCAAATACGGTGATAGACAGGTGACTGATGTTTTAGTTTTAGTTTTTATTGTTATTTGAATTCAAGATCACATGGTACAGCTGTTCCCAGGAGTCCAGCAATATTGGATTGTTTGTGTAGGGATTTTCCCACAGCCTCCTGTGTCCCCTGCTTATGATGTGCATACATAGTCCCTTGCAGACCTGGACAATGACAATATTTCAAAAAAATGAAAATAGATGGGTACCTAGAACACAGATAATGCATAACGATACAGGTAACTTGGTAGGTTCGCTAGTTTACTGTTCAGGCAAAATTTGCAGCTTGGAGCAATGCGGAATAGCATACACTGTTCCTCACATACGAAAATAACACACTCCAAATTTGGGGGAAAAAAAAAAAAAAAGCTAAACACCAACCGGAAGCCAATTCCTGACTCCCTACTAAACTCTGTTCTTCTCGGCCACCATACGTTCAACAAGGAATATAACACCACCACACACAGACAGATTTCCATCAACAATGAATAAATCTAACACATTCAAAACACATTAAACAAAATCAAACAAACTCAAGCAAACGTACCACTAAAATCTTCAACTGTAAACTGCATAACATAAGCCGACCATATCATATATGTCTTCAATGAAAATGAGTGAAAAACACAGCCAAGACTAGATGCATGAAAAAGCACTCCTACAAACAATTCTCAGGAAAGTGCTCGGTTACATTTGGTTTACACCAGGACATATAGACGGAATATTAACCACACTTAGGAAGGACGACACGACAACTGCTTGACACAACTATGCAAGGAAATACAAGATAACACTGGTTCTTTCCTCCAGTAGCTTCTAATATTGGGCTCAAAACTCGCAGCTCTAGCTTTTAACTCATATATGAAAGTCCATGGACCAAATGTTGGCGAGTTGCAAAGACAAGAAGAAAACAATTCCCCGAAACCTGCTACTCAGATTACCGATTGCCTCCGGTTCTTGCACAAAACTCTTTGGGCAGTACCAAATCGCCCAACTATATCCTTGTCACGAAAAGCTCGATTCCCTACGATCGATCCTAACAGCATAGGGTGCTTTGGTTGAGCTGCTGGGGAGCCAACAATGACTCTTTTCTGAACACTGAAGCACAGCTTGTTCAATGCTGGTGCATTATTTGCGCGGCTAGAACTGGTTGGGCTTGAAACTAGATGAAGTCTTTGTCGTGGGGAAACAGCGAAGGTTGGAATCTTGGATTTCCATACCACCTGCATATTAGGAGGGCTACAGTATTTGCTGCTGCTGCTGAATCTAATGCCTTTGCCATCCGGAGTGGCTGCTGCTCTCAGGGGAGTCCTGGGCAACGGAACAAAAGTTGTTACTGACATCCTCCTTGGTACCCTCAATTGGGATAACTGAGTGGCTCCACTAGTATGTTGCAGCTGATGCTTTTCTGCATCACTGGGCAGGATGGCAATGGAGGCTCTCCTTTTTGGTTGCACTGGTATGCTCTGAACTATAGGGGAGAGTGAAATCCTTCGAGCTTTTTTCAGAGTATTGGTCTGTCCAATGGATGTTGATTTCTTTGTTTCCAGAATGTTCTCTTTATTTTCGAATGCCCGCATTGTGGTGATATTACTCCTTCGAGAGCCTGCAGGTGGCAAGCGGTTTGTGATTCGGCTTAAAGGTTGCCTCTCCTTGATGGGAGCAAGTGGTGGCTTGGAATACTTGGCAGGGTTAGGGTATTTACGTCCTACTTGAGCTTGTGCTTTCTTCACATCAGCCAATTGGTTTTCAAGATCTCTAACCTGCCACATTCAGCCAAATTTTCCTCGGTTATAATAACTAGATTTCAGGGCACATGTAACACACGCACACACAAAGAAAAGAATTCTTATACAAAAAGAACAAATTTGAAAATGTGGATTGCTGCTTACGTTATCATAATATCTCGTTGTCAAATAAAAAAAAAAGAAAAAAGAGAAAAAAAAAGAAGAAGCAAACCACTCCGGATGGAATGTTTTTGCAAAAGTTTATCACTTGGGCCGGGGCAAGTATTAAAAATCTCTCACCCTAGCTCACTGCTATGAACTTGATAGGGATACATGTGCAAAATAATGCATTGCAAAAGGCATATTGCAAATGACTAATCATACATTGCAAGGGCAAATTGCAAATGCCCTAATACAAGGAAGACAGAATTGCATGTGGGTCCCACTTATACTTTCTCCTCTTTATTGTTTAGTATAAAAAGGAGGACTGCATACTCACAAATGCACACATGCACCCTTCCCTTCTTGCATTAAGTAGAGATGATTTCTTTTGAAATGCATGTAGAGTGTTTCATTAAGTAGAGATGATTTCTTTTGCACCCTTTATACACTATTACACACTTTTCCTAGACATTTAGTTGATGTTTATTTTGCATACATACCTTCATCTGGTAGTTTCTGCATGTTTGTTCAGCATCTCGTATCTGTCACAACACAAACAAAAATAGTGATGTCATTCACATAATAAGTTTCACCCATGGATAGAGCAGGACAATAGTTAAATATTGTAACTGGAAAAATTCTCTACAGAATGCAAGTGGTAAAAAGATATTAGTTGAACAAATAGCAACTCTTCTGGTTGAGTTTGTTATTTATCTGGTGGCACCACCTACTCGAAGAATAAGGGGTGGAAAGGAACAGGTGCCTCTTATTTATGTGTTTTCTTCCTGGGTGGGGTCCAATCTGTCGATCTTAACCATCCCCTGGAGTCATGGATAGAAGTGATTTAACCCAAATTTAACTAACAACATATCCCGTATGAATTGAACTCATTTCTATTTACAACCCAAATGTAACTAACAACATAATCCCTCATGCATTGAACTCATTTCTATTTTACACGCTGAAAGAATTGTTGCTCTTGACAACCCAATTCAAGTTTTAAGATCAACAGGTCTAATCGGTCAGGTCAGTGAAAATCAGGTTGGAGGTTTTCTGTTCAATTGAACGTTTCTTAATTACATAAATGCTTTTCAAATCTCTTCCTTAGACACCAATTAGACTAATATTTAGTCAGTCTCATATTATTAATAAATCAGTAAGATAAATAATTCAATGATAATTTATCTTGCAATAATATTTATTAAAATAAATATTGCAGCATGAATGAAATTCTTCAGTATAATCCCTACAATAAGAATATTAGTTCAAATAGACAGAGAATATATTGAAATTTTATTATTCCTGCAACCACTGAGTGTTAGTATAAACAGACAGAGTAACAGAATAAAATCAGATTTTAGAGTAAGATACTCATAAAGCAAATCTCCTTAAGACAATTACGTCCCCCGCTATGATGCATACGAGATAATAGATGCTGGTCTCCAAAGATACAATACTCTTTTACGTGTGTTTTGCACAGCACTTTACAAAATCACGTAAAGTTGAATCAAAGTTGACATGTATGTACATTCCACTTGTTCAAAGAACGAAAGTAGAAAAAAGACAGACAAAAATTAGAATTCAAAAAGAATTCTGAAGAAATTCAATAAAAATTCCTTGAACTCATTTATTCTTGTGGTTATTATTCTGAGTTTTGGATGATTTATTTTGGAGAGAAATTCTGCCCTTTATATAGGAATTAGAGGAAGCCTTTCGGATTAGACACATCTGTTCGATCAGAATGGGCGCAATCTTTCCGAACAGACATACCCGTTCACTGAACAGACACACACGTTTCGACCGGAACGAGTTGTCTTCGAACAGACACATCCATTCGGTTGGAATGGGCGCAATCGTTCCTCCATTCGCCGAACAGACACATCCATATACCACTTTCAATGTGCGACTAAAGAGTTTTCACACTTTTTGGTCCTATTTAACTCTTGTTATAGGCCAACTTCTGACTTGAATATCTCATTCATTCGGAAACAAAATTGAACATGTGAATATACCACGTTCATCACCAATGAAAAGAGAACACATTCTAACCATCTCTCGCACATTCTGAGCAACGGGTCCCGCCTAAAATTCAGCTCAAAGTTTTTCCTAAAAACTCACTTGGACAATTTCAAGTTTCCAACAATCCCCCATAATGAATAGAGATTCAAGAAAATATATACACTATAAAATCGACTCTAAAGTGAAAGACACTTTAGGAAAGAAACTGCATCATAATAGGGTGAACTAGGTCTTGAACCTTCCGTAGCAAAAGCATTGTCGGACTTACTGGCCAATTAGTGAACTAGGTCTTAAACTGTCAGTTATTTGTGCAAGACACAAGTCAAAAGACCTCACACAGTAACTTTCTATAATCAACTTTGAATCTCAGTTGTGTCCACTTCGGTTGTGGACATTCCTGATTTTAGAGTGTTTAGGGAATCACAACCTCCATAGAGACTCCCAAAGAGCCAACCCCAGCTCTATACCCACAAGGGTGATCGTCCCATTAAGAGTAGTCTACTCTACCCTACTTGTTTTGATAACAAGCTATAGACATCATTAAAAGCGTGAAGCTTATCCTATATCTAATTGTAGAAAGCACTTGGTACACCTTTAGGAATGGGTAGGAGTCAAGCTCCTAAGTGCTTACTCGCAAAATCAATCATAACTAGTTTTTTCTCTTGAACTTAGTCTGCGGATCTCTAGTCGCTAAGTGAGGTTTCTATTAAGCTAACTTGGTGTGGTTAGACTTTTAATCCTATTCCCTTTGATGCACAGTTATGCTCTCCACTCAAATCTTTAGTGAACGGATCCACTAAGTTATTCTTTAACACCACAAATTCAATAGAGATAACTCCATTTAAGAGCAACTGTCTAACAGTATTATGTTTATGATGGATGTGTCTAAACTTACTGTTATACATAAAATTTTGTGCCCTAGATATCGCTGCTTGATTATCACAGTGAATGTATATGGCAGGCACTGGCTTAGGCCATAATGGTATATCTTTTAGAAATTATTGAAGTCATTCTGTTTCCTCTCCAGCTTTATTTAAGGTTATAAATTCCAATTTCATTGTGAAATTGGGTTATGTAAGTTTGTTTGGAGGGTTTCTAAGATACGGTCGAGCCTCCAAGAGTAAAGATATATCATATCCGCAAGTTGATTTCGACTCTGAGAAATCTGTAATCTAGTTTGCAACACTGTACCCTTCAAGTACAGGTGGATACTTTTTATATCTCAAGGCATACTCTTTGATATTCTTCAAGTAACCCAGTACTCATAGTAGGATAGTCCAGTGATCATTACTAGGATTACTAGTGTACCTGCTCAATTTGCTTACACCGTAAGCTATATCAGGTCTAGTGTAATCGTTAAATACATTAGATTTCTGATGCTTTGAGAATACTTCAACTGTCATTTTTCAGTTCATGTACTTTGCGAAGATGGATGTGTGAGAGAAAAGTATTTGTAATCCCTTTGATCTTTTGTTTTTTAAATGTTTCTATCTTGTACGTAATGTGACTGAGATAGAAGATTCCATCTGGCATTCTAGTAATTTTAATTTCTAAAATTAAATCAGCAACCCCTAAATCCTTCATACTAAAATTGTTGTATAACATCCTTTTTGTGGACTTAATAACTCCAATATTAGTTCTGAGTATCAACATGTCATCTACATAGAGACATACATGATGTATGTATTTTCAACTATTTTAGTGTAAACACACTTGTCATATTTGTTGATAGTGAATTTATTCTTAATCATGACATTATCGAACTTCTCATGCCTCTTTTAGCTTCTTTTCACATTTGTACTTTTGAGGTAGACGCTACAGCCTCCTTAAATATTTGAGGCTCGCTTTCAAGTGCATATGCTACAAAGTTTGAACCAAAAAATTTAGAGATTCTCGATATCTTACTCCTTGATTCAACTTTCGCATAAATTGTTAGTTCACTGGGTCTTCATCGTCTCTGAATGTTGTTTCATGTGTTCTTTTCTGAGAAGCCTTATTTTTTTTTCCATTTATACGGGAATGCGTCTTCAAAGAACATATCTTTTGATTATTAATCATGTTCATATGAATATCAGGAATTTCTGATTTGTGTACTAGAAATTTATAAGTTCTGCTATCAAGACATAACATATGAAAATATAGTCCATTATTTTTTTATCCAACTTAGTCTTCTTAGATAGTGGTGTTGACACTTTTGCAAGACACCCCCACATTTTGAGATAATGGTATGAAGGAGGCCTTTCGTGCCACAACTCAAATAGAATAAGACCAAGTTTCTTGTGGGGTACCCTGATTTGCGATTAATAAGACTTTCTCTCACAAGTTCTGGGGTGATTCGGAACTTACAAGACTGATCATCTCTTTTAAAGTTATGTTCTTTCTTTCAGCAATCTCATTCTGCTGATGAGTATATGGTGATGTGGTGAATTATACCAAAGTTAGCACACAACTCACTAAATTAATTTGATTCATATTCTCCGCCTTGATCAAATTTTAGAATCTTTATTTTTGAGTTGATTCTCAACCCTAGCTTTGTATGTTATAAATATACTTATGGCTTTGACTGATCAAAATCTTATTATATACCATTTAGTACTCAAGAAGATGTCATACAACGAACTTCTAGTACTAGCATTCTCCATCTTCGAAATAGAAAGAGGGGCATACATCACAGTTTGTTCAGCACTCTTAGTGCCCCAGTGATATTCTCTTGATTAATTTCAAACATTTTCTTCAATCCAAGCAGAGTAGAAGTTAATAACTTCAATATGACATAATTGTCTTAAAATTATTGGTCTTGACAATCCAATTCAAGATCAAGATCAACCGGTCCAATCAACCAGGTTGATAAAATCAGGTGAGAGATTTTTCGTTCAATTGAACATTTTTTAATTACAGAACCACCTTTCCTTCCTTAGACACTAATTGGACTGGTATTTAGTAAGTCTCATATTAGTAATAAATCAATAAACAATAATTTAATAATAATTTATCTAGTAATAATATTTATTAAAATTAATATTCCAGCATGAATATTTTATTCAGCATAATTCTTGCAATAAGAATATTAGTTCAAATAGACAGAGAATATAGTGGAATTCAATAATTCCTGCAACTACTGAGTATTAGTATAAACAGACAGAGTAACAGAATAAAATCAGATTTTAGAGTAAGATACGATAAAGCTAATCTCTTTAAGATAATTACGTCCCCCGCTACGACGCATACGAGATAATGAATGTTGGTCTCTCAAGATACAATATCTTCTATGTGTTATGTGTAACACTTTTCAAAATCACGTACAGTCGAATAAAAGTTGACCAGTACCTTCCACTTGTTCTAAGAACGGAGTAGAAAAAAGACGCAGATCAAAAACTAGAATTCAGACAAAATTCTAAAGGAATTCAATAAAAATTTCCTTGAATTTATTTACTCTTGTGATTGTTGTTATTATGAGTTTTTGGTGTGGTTTATTTTGGAGGAAATTCTGTCCTTTATATAGGAATTCGGAGGAATCCTTTCGGAGTAGACACATCCGTTCGATCAGATGGGCGCAAACGTTCCGAACAGGCACATCCGTTTGTCGAACAGGCACATCCACGAAATGGGTTGTCCCCGAATAGATACATCCTTCAGTCGGAACAAGCGTAACTGTTCCGAATAATAGACGTCCCCTTTACCGAATAGACACATCTACATACTACTCAATGTGGGATTAAAGAGTTTCATACTTTTTGGTCCTATTTATCTCTTATTTTAGGCCAATTTCGACTTGAATATCTAATTCATTCGGAAATAAACTGAACATGTGAACATACTACGTTCCAATGTTTTAAAATAACGATGACGTAATGATAACGTTTTTCTTCTGTTATGTTAATATAGGTTACAACGTAACGCATAACGTGGGTTACACAATATTTATTTAATAAAAATAAATATATATGTTTATGTAAAAAAATTATAAATTGGAAAATAATTTTAAAAAAATTTAAAAAAAATCAAAACAATATATAACACATTTAGCAAGTCTTGCAACAATTTTTAGCAAGTATCACGACAATTTTCACATTCACAAGTTATAATTCATATTCCATCTACATAAAAAATAAATGATCCACATATTTCATTATAATTCATAAATTTTAGCGATGCTACTCAATCTACACAAAATTCATAATTCAATGTATAATAATTCATAATTCAATCATAATTCATAATTTTTTAATCATGCTATTCGTTATAATTCATAATTCAGTTTACAATATGCTATTCATATACCCCTCATGTTCTTCACTCTCTCTAATATTTTACCCTCGA